>REGO01000122.1:2069477-2076977 GCA_010120015.1 Rhombomys opimus | reverse complement strand
ATCAGCTGCCACCTCACAAGGCCAGTCAGAACCTGTCAGCACAAACTGGGCTGACTACTTGCTGATTACGAACAGTGTGGAGCTGGGGGAGAAAACTCAGTCAGTGACCGGGTCACTGGGCGTGAGGCCTAGTCCCCAGCACCCACGGAAAAGCTAGATCTGGTGTGTGCGCTGGTATTCCTCGTGCAGGGGAGACAGACGGGCAGACTCCTGTGCTTCACTGGCCAGCCTGCATAGCCTGAGACCAGTGAGCCCCAGGGCCCATGCCAAACCCCGGAGTCCAGATTACAAGCTTATCAAGAACTTTCAAACTGATACTACAGCTGCAAGGTGGAGGAGACGGGCTAGAATCGAACACCAAGACAGGCGTTCTCAGCAGAGCCAAGAAGCTGGAAAACGAAGCCGACAGAAATCTGATGAGCAGAATCTTTGAACTGAGACACCTCATCCAGAAGTGGCGGTGCATGCCTGCCACAGCAGCACACGAGCTGCAGGGGCTGCAAGGTCAAGGCCAGCTCCGTGACAGAGGGCTTCGGACAAGCTTTCGGCACTGAGACTGGACTCAGGGTCTCTTGCATGCAAGGGAAACACTGCCTTCTGAGCTAAGGCCCCAGCTTGGGATCTGTCTCTACAAAGAAAGGAAAGGAAAGGAAAAGAAGGAAAAGAAAAAAGAAAAGAAGACGATCCTACCACTCTGGAGCCTGAAGCAAGGAACCTGTTGTGTGATCGAGGCCAGCAAGACACTGTCTCAAAAAAATTTTATTAAAAAAAAAAGAAAAATTATAACTTCAGTGGCTCTGAGCAGAAAGGGGATTTTAGGGTCTGGGTTTTATCACTAACACTACAAAAAGAAAACAAAAAAGAACATTTCACAGTCTCATGGGATAACATCAAAAGCTCTAAAACAGACATAAGGAAAAGGCAGAACATTTGCCTTGGCATGCACAAGCCCCTGGGTAAGAGCTCCAGAACTGAATGAACCACACATGATAGCGCACATCTATATGTAATCCCAGTGCTTGGGAGGAGGCGAGGACACGAGGATCAAGAGTTCGGGTTCACCTGGGAGGCGGTGGTGCACACCTCTGATCCCAGCACTTGGGGGGCAGAGGCAGGCAGATCTCTGTGAATTCGAATCTAGCCTCGTCTACAGAGTAAGTTCCAAGTCACCCAGGGCTGTGTACTGAGACCCTGTCTCTGAGAGAGAGAGAGAAAGACTGTGGACCACTCAGCCTTAAATAGAATGTCTCTATCAAAGCCTTCTCTCAGGGCAGAGCAGGGAGCCCACCCACTCCTGCTCCCCCACTCCAAAAGGAAAAAGAGCCAGAGGGGATGGAGGAAGCCGAGAAAACAAGGCCTGCTAAATCAACAGGCTCAAAGCTCTTACGAACTCACAGAGAGGAAGCGTGCACAAGGCCTGCACAGGCCTTCTGTGTGCACTACGGCTTCTGGTTTAGTGTTTGTGGGTTCTTGAGTGCACCCTCTGATTCTTGTGCCAGCTCTTGTGCTCTTTCCCTCCTGATTGCTTGCCTTGTCTAAATCCACTGTAGTTTTGTTCATCTCACTACATATTGTTTTGTCGTATTAAAAAAAAATTAAAAAAAAGACCCAGGCCTAGTTCCCAGCACACGTGTAGTGCTTCACAACAAGCTTTAACTCCAGTTCCAGGAGATGCACTGCCCTCTTCTGGCTTCCTACGGCAAGGGACACACATACACACATGCAGGCAAAACACATACACAGAGAATAAAAAAGTAAAAATAAAGAAGAAACGGCTTGGGTCTTGTGTTGGGAGCTCGGCTGAGTCCAAGCCATTCTCACTCAGTCTGTGCTGCATGCCGGCTCTCCTAGGTTCCTTTTGGGCACTCAATCAGCTCCCTGCTGACTCCATCCCACTGCATGATCGATTTCTGCTGACTGTACTCATTTCCCCCTGCGAACACTATATAAGATGACACACTTCCTTGTTTGCATGAGCCATTAGTGTGTGCAAGAGCTCCTGATCCCAAACTTTGTCATCTTTAATTTCTCATCTCACGGTCCTCCTCTTAGGAACCTGTCACTGAAGAATAGCCTGGCCAGGTCAGTCCTGGGCTGGGAGACGGCTCAGTGGGTAAAGTACTGCCACACAAACACCAGGACCTGAATTTGAACCCCTGAAACCATGGAAATGCACAGCATGAATCTGCAACCCATTGCTCCCACAGCAGAATGGGAAGTGGAGAGAGGGGACCCTGGAAGCTCATGGGGTACACAGCCACGAGCAATAAGAGGAAGATACTGTCTCAACAAGGTTGCCCTCTGACCTCCACAAGCATCTGTACCTCGTGCACATGCATACACGAACACGCACACGTACACGCACACACACACATAGATCTGTAAGAATGAAGAAAATTCTACAGAGTGAGTTCCAGGATAGCCAAAGATATACTGAGCAACCCTGTCTCAAAAAAAAAAAAGAAAAGAAAAGAAAATGAAGCAACAGAAATTCTAGGTAAAAATAAAAACTTTTCCTCTTAATGTCTCCAAAAATATGATGAAAGAAAAATTACTTCATCATGTTAATATTTTCAAGCCAAATAGATGTAGTGCATGTGACAACTACAATAATGGGGTCAACGAAGGCAAAGAGGAGTCAGTTGCCTACATGGCGGCAAGTCTTCCTGCCAAGGAGACTGAAGGTTAAGCACACACACCCTGGAACACTGGTTCTTAACTGGGGGAGACGGTAGCCACGGGGAGAGATTTGGTAATGTCTGGAGATGTTTTTGGCTATCACAACTGTGGGAGGCATTTTTGGCACTTTGTGGGTAGAAGGCCAAGAATACTCATTGCTGAACACCCTGAGAGGTGCAAGCTCTACCAGAGAATAAGGAGGGCAAAGTCAGCAGCGCTGAGGCCGTCCTGGTGGCGACCACTAGAAAAGAAACAGGAGCAGCTGGGCTCGGTGGTTCCCACCTGTAAACCCGGCGCTCAGGAGGCAGAGGCAGGAGGATCTCTGAGTTAGAGGGCAGCCTGGTCTACAAAGTGAGTCCAGGACAGCCAAGGCTACACAGCACTGTCTCAAAAAAAAAAAAAACAAAAAAAAACAAAAGAAAAGCAAAGAAAGAAACAAACAGAGGAGCTACAGATGTACCTAACTTTGTAGAGTGCTAAAACATGGAAGATAGAAGCAAAAGAACCAGACGTTCTGGCCTGGGGAAAATGGGGGTGGGGAGGACGACGACAGCCAAGCAGGTAAAGCGCTTACGACACAAGCCCAATGACCTGGTCTGGAACCCACACAAAGGGGCAAAGAGAAAGGAGCTCCATCCACAACGTTGTCCTCTGACCTCCATATATGTGCCATGCTGCGCACACACCAATATACACAATGATCATACACTAATTAATTTACAAAAATTAAAATTTTAAAAGAGATCAAGCCAAAAAGCCAGCAGCTACATTAAAATGGTATACTAAAAATGTTCCAACACAGCAAAAGAAGACAAGGGAAGAAAGAACAAGACAAGAAGAACAAGGGAAGAAAAAGTACAGAACACCAGAAGAAAACATAATAAAATACTCAATCTAAACTATATGGACACGAAAGACTATCTTCTCAGTCTAGAGGAAAATGTTCACAACATAACTGGTTACCACTGGCCTGTATCTAGAATATACATAGTATATTTAAGTAGATATAAAAACCTGAAGACAAAAAAAGAAGGTACATGAGTGGCTCTGGCGATGGCTCAGCAGTTAAGAACACGCACTGCTTTTCTCCAGAGGACACAAGTTTGATTCCTAACACCCACACAGGATGACTCACAACCAGCTGGAAGTCCAGCTGTAGGGGATCCAATGGTCTGTTCTAGACTCCACGGCACCTGAACTCACACATTCACACACCTACACACTGGCACCAACATAGACACATAAAGACAATATAAATTCTTTTTGTTAAGACACATGAGTGACCAGTAAGTACATAAAGATTTTTCAGTATCATTAGTCAGGAGGAATATAGAAATTGAGACTAAAGTGAGGTATGATTGTATTCTCTTGACCGTGCCTGGAATGTTAACAACTGGCCATCAAGTGTTGACAAGGAAGTGAAGCAACTAGAAGTTCATTCACTGAGGAAAATGGTGTGCTTCAGAAATGAGAAAGAGCCCTTCAAACCCCACCAAGTTAGTTTTTCTGTTTTCCTTTCTGCAAGCCTGTCTTTAAACATGACTTTAAAATGCTTGGGACGGCAGGCCTAACAAGTCATTTTTAAAATGTAACCATACATTCTAAGTACTGATTTGCGTAACGTAACCGAGGTGTGTGCCCTGTTACCTCAGTATCGGTGTTGTCCAAGGCTTGGAGTTCTAAAAACTCTCCCGCCAAAACCGCTTACGTTCGGTTTGCTCAGTGTGGCATAGCCAACAGCCTGGGAAAGGCAATTAGTGACGTCTGCGGTTTAACGCCGAAAGCAGAGCCTTTTCAAGGGGCTCTGCACAGGGCCCACATGGAGACACTACCTTCTGGACAGAGCGCCAGGGCTTCGTAAGTGAGCAGCTCGTTGGGAGAGAAACAGTCATGAAGTTCTATCACCTGGACATCGCTTGGGCTCAGGCCGGATTTCTCGTAGCACCTCCGGGCGGCTTCTTTACTCATATCATAGCCAACCTACAACCACAAATCCACTCAGGGGTAGACAAGGGGCGCCAACGCTCGGCCGTAGGGTAATACATGCATAACACTGAAAGCTCCAGATACCACATGTGTTCAACTCTCCCCTGATTCTGTATTATGTAAAAAGTTGATAAAATGATAACCAAAAAAGGAATGTACCATAAGGTACAAAGGTACCAATTTTATGATCCTGGCTTTGCTGGTCAATGTCACATTGTTGTGACAAAATACCTAAGAAAACTACTGAAGAGCAGGAAAGATTTTTTTTTCTTCTGTTTTGGTTTTTTGGGGCAGGATTTCATGTAGCCCAGGCTAGCCTCTAATCCATCGTGGAGCTGAGAATGACCTCATGCTTTGCCTGTCAAGTACTGAGATTACAGGTGTGGGTAGCCATGCCCCCCCTGGAAAGAATTACCTCGGTTTTGTAGATTTCAATTCCTGGTCGCCTGGTGCTATCACACCAGGACCATTGTAAGGTTTAAAAAAAAAAAAAAAATCATAGCAGAGAACACATAGTAGAGCCAGACTGCTGCCCTCTTGAAGGGCAGGAAGCAGGCAGAGAGCTGTTTCCACAAAGCCTCTGCCCTGAACCACAGAGCTGTGAATCCAACAGTGCGGTAACCCTTTGATTAGGCTGGAGCCACCATGAGCCCATCACCTTGCAAAGATTCTACCTCAAAACACTGCTGGATCAAGGGCTAAGTCTCTTAGTGCGTGAGCTTGTGGGTAACAAGTTAGGTTCAAACCAAAGCACTGGTTAAGTTATGTGGGCATTTCAAATTTATAGCATGTTGTAAAACTATCTTATAAACTGTAATTTACCATACAGTTGTTTCTGTAGGAGAGGGACGAATCTTCAATTGTTCAACTCACCTTAAGTCTGAACTCTTTCATCTTCCCTTTAATAAGGGTGCACACATCTTTAATCCCAGCACTTGGAAGCCACAGGCTGGCAGATCTCTGAATTTGAGGCCAGCCTGGTCTACAGAGTGAGTTCCTGGACAGCAGGGCTACACAGAGAAACCCTGCCTCTAAAAACCAAAACCAAAGCCAAAGCCAAAAACCAAAAACAAAATGTCTACAAAATTAAAATAGCATTCTCATGGCTCTGTTCTAAGTAGCACCTGGTTAGCAATGTAGCTAATTGAATTCCTGAATTCCTGATCCTCCTTCCTCCACCTCCCAATTACAAGAGTGCATCAAGCCCATAAGGATAAGCTACAATATGAACTTTTCTAGATCAAGTTTTTCTAAGTACCTTCCAGAGCTTAGGACAGCAACGTTAGGTTGCAATTTAAAATAGTATTTCCCTAGTTTGTTTTTTTAAAAAACGGACTCTCAGACACACCATTTTAATCACACTCTTCTCTTCGAATGTGCTGGGCAAGTCGGTCATCATCTCCTGCGCCACGATCTCCACGGCTTTGGCCTGCAGGCCATACTTGAGCACGAAGTCCTCACTCGTCAGAATGGCGGCGGCGGCGCCATCTGAGGTGGGGCTAGGCGGAAGTGAAAAGAATCACTTACTCCACTGCCATCTCCGGGGGTCTCAGACCCGGAGCTGGGGGAGACAGACCAAGCATGCTTCCTGGACGTCTCTGTGACATTGAGTCACACATGCATCCCACTGAGGCTATGCCTGTGGCAAGCCCTCCATGGCCCCCGCCACCCAGGCTGCAATCTCTCCCTCAAGCCTCGCTGAACGGAGACTTTCTTCCAAGTGAGTATAAATGGTTACTGCCTGTCTGAGTGGCTCACACCACCCCAGCTTCACTTCACCCCACAGAGCCCTGTCTGAAATCCTCTTGGAAGCTGGGACAGATCAGAAGGAGATTCTAGAAAGCCCAGAGGTTAGACCTGTGAGCTCTTACTACATGGACAGCAAGCTGTGAGGCTAGGTGGCACACGCAAGAGAAGACCCCAGCCCTGAGAGGTGGGAAGGATTTTCTAAGCGGGCTGTCCTCCAGAATGTAACAGGTGACAGCTGACCCAGCTTTTCCAACTCCATCCCAGTGTCTGCAGCGCTCATCCAGGGGTGTGGCCAGCAGGCAAGTTTCCAGATGTGGCTATGAGCATCGTTAGAGCCACAATTCCTTTCTTCATTTCCAGACCTATGGACCACAGACTAAAACTTTCTGTGTTTGTTTTCTACAGGGAAAACCAAATGTTCCAAGAACTTTGGGGCTACACTGGCCTCCTAAAACACATTTTTTAATGAATAAACACAGAGCAGCCAAGTAAACAGCAGTGACTAGAGAAGGAAGAGGTAAAACATCTTTTCATGACAGGAGGGGATCGGCCTCAGAGCAGCGGCAGGAAGTGAGGGTTCACCTCATGAAGGGGCCCTGAGGGAGGAGTACATAGGTAATTCCTCAGACGCTGCCGGTGGGACGTGAGGGTTAACCACTGAGGGCCAGGCTGGAGGAGATTGCTGACCCGATTTTCTTACCAGCACTGTAAGACAGTCAGAAAATCAAAGATCGGCTTTGACTTCATTATTTCCTCTAAGCTGTATTCATCTTGGAACTGGGAATACCTAAATACAAGAGAAATAGTTACAAGATGTGAGGAAGCAACTGTCATTCTTGTTGAAGATTATCTTGATACAGTGCTACAGAAAATATGCCAAGTTTCTTTCACAACCCACAAACTTTCATTAAGTTTCAACCTTAAATAAAGTAATTTGAACGAAGTTTTTTTAAAAAAGAGAAAAACGCCACTTTACCCTAAAAATCGTATGTTGTATATTAAAAACTGTCCTAATTGGGCACAGTGGCACATGCCTGCAACTAACTCAACTAACACTTGGCGCAAACACTTGGGGGGCGGGGGAGG
>REGO01000122.1:2043037-2059675 GCA_010120015.1 Rhombomys opimus | reverse complement strand
TGGATCCCCGAGTTTGAGGCTAGCCTGGTCTACAGAGTGAGTTCCAGGTCAGCCAGAGCACACAGAAAAATCCTGTCTTGAAAACAAAAAAACAAACAAACTGAAAAATAAACAATAGGGGGCTGGAGAGATAGCTCAGCAGTTAGGAACACTGGCTGCTCTTGCAGAGAGCCTGAGTTCAATTCCCATCACCTATATGGCTTACTTAATTGCAGTTTCAGGGGATCCACTGCCCTCTTCTGGTCTCTGTGGACACCAGGTATACAAGTGGCGCACAGACACACACACACACACACACACGAACAAAACGGTCATGCACATAAAAAGGAAAAAAAATTAATTTTAAAGTAAACAAAAAATTATGAGGGGCTTTGTATCCAGAAAAGGGATGTTTTTGAAATAATTAGTGAAATCAGGAATAAGACCTAAAGATTGGGTAACTGCATCGTGTCCACACTAACTCATTTTTTTTTTTTTTCTTTACATGGGAGAGCTTGAGGCCTTGCTGTGCTGGCTTTGGAGGCCTGGGCTCAAGCAATTCCCCTGCAACAGTTCAGATGCTTGATTTGATGTTAATTTCTTGATTTTGATAATTATAGTTTAGCTTTGAAAGTCTATAACTCACTCATTTTTTAGACAGAGTCTTACTAAGTAGCCCTAGCTAGTCTGGAACTCACTGTGTAGATCAGGTTGGGATAAAAGGAGTATGCCACTACTCTTGGCCTGCTCTTAAATATTTAAGTTATATAATAATATAGATAAAAGATGCTAAAAATATAAATGATCTAGAAAAAAGGATTTTTGTGCTATTTTGTGCAACACTGTCATTAAGTCGGAAATTATTTTAAAACAAATGTGAAAAATACTAGTGGTGGTGGCACACACCTTTAAACCTTTAAAGGAGACAGAGGCAGGAAGATCTCTTTGTTCTAGGCCAGCCTCATCTAGAGAGTGAGTTCCAGAACAGCCAGGACTATACATAGATACCCTGTTTCAAAACAATTTTCTTAATTAAAAAACTAAAAAGAATAAAAAGGAAAGAAGGAAGGAAGGAAGGAAGGAAGGAAGGAAGGAAGGAAGGAAGGAAGGAAGGAACCCATTAGAGCAACAACTCTTCGTAAGTCTTTTAGAGTCACACTGTCTTTCAAAACTGACAATCTCTCAACTGACAGCCATAAACAATTTCAATTTTTAAATTACTGGGCCAGGGAGATGACTCAGTGGGCATAAGAGATTGTCACACAAGCTCATGACCTGAATTTTATATGCGGAACCTAGTTTTAAAAATCTAGATACAATAGCACATATTATAAAAGGAACTTTCATTTGCTTGTTTCAATTGTCTCTGAGGCTCACTGCCTCCTTCTCCTAACCTAGGGCCTAGTCCTGGAAGCTTCTGGCCTCCAAATAATCTAGCCTAGGCCTAGAATGTTTTCAGTCTCTGAGACTAACTGCTGACTAAGCTCACCCTTTCTAATTCTTACTGAGCTCTGGGCTGGCTGGTTCAATTCAGCTGTTCTGGCTCAAACTCCTCTCCAGCTGACTTATTCCATCTGATCTTTCTCTCGGCCTCTGAATTGTTCGGCTTGGGCTCCAACTAACTCCAGAAATCTTTTCTAATTTTCTGGCTCCTCATTCCCTGGATCATTCAGTCTTCACCTGAGCTCTCTCTCTGCAACGTGTCTCTCTCTTTATTACTGTACTGGTAAAACTGCCTCCTTTCTTTCTCTGCATTGCCCCTTAAGTAGCTTCCCTTTTCTCCCTCTATTCTGTCAAATCTCTGATTCGTCACTGTTTCTGCCACTCAGTCTGGCATCACTTTCAAACATGGGTGCTTCCTTCTACTAACTTTACCGTCATTGTTTGGGATTAAAGGTGTGTAACACTATGCCTGGACCTAATTTTTTTTACCAGAAACTCGCCCTACAGCGGGCTGGCCTTGAACTCAGATCTATCTGCCTCTGTCTCCTAGATAAAAGGCGGGTTTGTATTCCAGCTAGATCACACAGACCTAGGAGGTCTTTGGATGTGATCTCTTGCCACAGCAGCCATGTTCTGAATTGAAATTTCTCTACAACATATCTGTAGACACAGTGGACCTACGGAGAAATGAGAAACAGAGGCAAGAGAATCACCTACAAGGCCAGGGGCCACTGCCTAGAGTACACGGGGCAGAGCGGAAGTGAGGAGAGAGCTCTGCCTTGACAAGGCAGAGGTGAGAGCTGACTCCCAAAGTTGTCTTCCCAGCCCCACGTGCAAGGCCTGGCACGGGAGTATGCACACTCACAAACACACCTGCCCAAAAAATGGTAAGAAAGATTGTGATCTGGTCACATTCATTACCTAGAAAGTGAGAAAACTTACAGTATTTATGACAGTCAAACAATTTGTTACAAAATTCCTTTTACCTTTATTTGCAAAATAGATTTAAAAAAATACCCACACTGATTACGTAACCCAGCGCTCCCTGGGGGAATCGGGGTTATTTCCAGTCTTGCACACACAGTGCTGTGACATCAACCACATAAAAACACCTTCCATACACTGGCACACCCAGAAGACAATTCACTGAAGAGGAATTGCTAGGTTGCCGCTTTCGTGTCCACCAGAAATACCTACCCTTTGTGACTTCCTCTTGCTGCCTCTTACTGTGCCTACCAAGCTTAACAGAACTGGAGAAAGAGCATTCTCAGGCTGGCTTTCACATTTTCCTGTTACGATTAGCTAACACGAACATCAAAACTGAAAGCCAGGCTGGTGGACTCAGCCTCTAGTGCGGTAAAGGAGGAACACCCTGTGTGAGAGAGGTCCCGGAGCCACCTGTCAGCACTGGTAAATACAGAGGCAGGGACAACTGGAAACGACTCTCCTTGCTACCCAGCGACGGCCGCTGAACCTACAGACGGAACGGGCCTCTGCCGTTCTCCCAGGACCTCCACTTCCCAGTGAGACGTAAAGCCCTCATCTGTAACACTATCGAAGGACCTCAATGATGTCTCTAATGTCGTCCCTTCTAAATCCTAACACTGAAACCCTGGCCTTTCTGGGAGGGAGGCAGTGAATGGAATTCTGAAGTCCTCACCAAAATTCCATGTTGAAATCTAATTCCACAGGTGACAGTGTTAGGGAGCAGGGCCTTCATGAACAGGATTAGCGTCTTCACTAAAGAAGGGGGGGGACCTGTCTCGGGAAGCAGCTCAGTTGGCAGAGTGCTTGACTAGCCCCGGTTCACTCCCTAGCACCCATGTAATACATGACAACCTGTAACTCCAGTTCCAAGGGATCTCATGCCCTCTTCTGGAGAAAAAAATACCCATAAAACCCAGAAAAAATAAAAATAAATAAAAGTATTTTATATCTTAAATATCCCAGTATGTTCCACATGCAAATACCTGTTATTTGTTATTAACTTAGGACCTTAACTCATAATAAGCCTGAAAGGTGGTGTTATTTTTGAGGCAGGATCTCACTATGCATCCTTGGCTGGCCTAGAACTCAAAATGTGGACCAGGTTGGCCTTGAACTTAAAAAGCTCCAGATGCTTCTGTGCTGAAACTAAAGGCATGCATCACCACTCCCAGCCTCTAAAGCAAAGGTCCTCAACCTTCCTAATGCTGCAACCCTTTAATATAATTCCTCATGTTGTTGTGACCCCGAAGTATAAAATTACTTCATTCTACTTCATAACTATAATTTTGCTATTGTTATGAATCGTAATATAAATATTTAACATGCATGATGGTCTTAGGCAACCCCTGTGAAAGGGTTGTTTGACCTGTCCCTACAAGGGGTTGAGATCTACTCATTGAGAACCTCTGCTCTAAAGGGCGTTTTTTTTAACATACCATATTTTTCCATGTGTTCTTTCCCAGCAGACCCAAACATCTGAGGAGCAATTGGGTGGGCAGACAATCCATACTTATTGACCAGGACATCAAGATGTTTGTCAACTGGATAGGATCGATCTAAAAACTTAAAGAGAAAATAAAATTTAAAGAGCAGCTGACATAAACATGTCTCTTGCAACTTACTCTATCGCTAAGACAATTGCTTATCCTGAGAGCACGGTAAACCAAAAACGGTCAATGTGAATAAAATCATCAAGAAATACTTAATAGCAGGAGAACACATGCAGCTGGCTATGGCGGCACATCCTAACACTGGAAAGGTAGAGGAAGGAGGGCCAAGAGTTTCAGACTAGCCTTAGCTACGTAACAACTCAGAGGCCAGTTTGGAGCACACAAGACCCTCTCTTGGGGATGGTTTTGTGCACTGTGTATAAAAAGAAAAAAGGGGGAGAAGCAGTGAAAAGAAAAAAAGAGACATAAGAATGATAGGATAAAAAAGTATACCACTGAATCTACTTTTAAACTAAACGGCATTCAAAAAGCCAAAAATTTTACATTGGTATTGATCTTTGTATATTGATAAAAATTTAAGGTTATTTTGTTAAAATATACTATATGTATATTTTAACTCTTGTATAACAAATTCTACCTATGCAACTCATTTTAAAATGTAATGTGAAGTGCTAGTCTTTGAAAGCTGCTATTATATACTGTTTAAGAAAATTAAGAAATGTAAGTTAATAGTCAAACTTGTGGTCTTCTCAGGTACTAGTTTAGTTAATTACAGAAGTAAGTTTTATTTAGCCTCCTGTAGATGTTTTCAAAGATAATCAGATAGTAAATAGCTGGAAACAAGCAATGTTTGCCTATTCAGATATATTATAGATAAAAGGTCTTTAAAAACCTTAGAAATCTACAGAATATGGCACTTAAATGTTTTATTAATAAAAGATTTTTTGTTTTGTTTTTTGTTTTTGACAGTAAGATATGTCAACTCCTGGCAGTGCTCCGATTCTACTTCAAAGAATATGGTAGGCATCAAAGAACCTCCATATGGAGTTTGCTTCATTTGTGGCAAGCTAGCCACTGGGCAAGAAACTACCCTTGCTTCAACTGCTGACAGAATGCTGTCTAAGCTGTGGACAAGCAGGGCAAGGAAGTAGTTGACTGCCAAACTTTTCAAGGACAAGGTAGGCAATTTCTTCATAATTCCTGCTTCACAGAAAAGTCTGTCACATTATGGGCCAGAATGTCAAAGATGATGCCCCATTACTTCAGAGGAACCTTGGGTGACTGTCCAGACAGCCAGCTGTCTCGTCATTTCTACAGTTTTGGAAGCTGCTTGCTCGGCACTGCCTGTCTACTCAGGAAGTAAACTTCCTGTCTCCTCAGGTAATATTTATCCTTCTCAGGTCTCTGACGGGGTTGAAGACTAGATAGTTATAGTCTCACAATTAAGCTTAAGTTGTTCAGGACTTAATAAAATGTTTTAATGTCTAAAGAGGTATGCATAGGTTGAAAGACACAAGTTATGATAGAAAATGATTTCAGTACAAAACTCTGAACTCACCAAGATAGATAGTGCTTTCCCCAAGGGTGCCAAATGCACACGGGCTGGATGTTGTAAATGGGAATCTCATCTGACGGCTCTCATAATTGTTCTTATTGTATATAGTTTATTAATGTAAGAGAAGGAAACTTTTGTTGGACTAAAAGGGGATTATGTTGGGGAGGTGGTTTTATGCACTGTGAATTCAAATGTATTCTGATTTCTGTATCCAGAGATCTAGTTGCAGTCCGGATGTGGGCACTGTCATTATCATTGTCTCAATGTTGTGTTAAAGATGTTCTCTCCATCACCTCTGACTAGTTATTAGTCTTACTCTGTTTTGTTTGAGACAGGGCTTCTCTGTGTAGCCTTGGCTGCCCTGGACTCGCTTTGTAGACCAGGCTGGCCTTGAACTCACAGAGATCCAACTGCCTCTGCCTCCCTGAGAGCCGGAATTACAGCCATGCACCACTGCACCCCGCTAGAAAGATTTATCTATTTATTATTTATATAGTGTTCTGCCTGCATGCCAGAAGAGGGCGCCAGATTTTATTATAGATGGTTATGAGCCAGCATGTGGTTGCTGGGAACTGAACTCAAGACCACTGGGAAGAGCAGTCAGTGCTCTTAACCTCTGAGCCATCTCTCCAGCCCTCTGGTTGGTTAATAAAGAGCTGAACAGCCCACAGCTGGGCTGGAGAGTTAAGGCTGGACTTCTGGTCCCAGGGAGGGGGTCCCAGGTGGTGAGCAAGGAGAGAAGATCCCTGTGAAGGAGTTGCCATGAGGACACATATGGAGCAAGAGCAGCCAGGGGGAGACTAAGATGGCAGATAACAGGGCAGATAACAGAGCTTGAGGCCAGTCTGGGACCGTGAGACCATGCACTGACAAAATCAAATGTCAAGTCACGGGCTGCAGAAATGACGCAGCACTTCAGAGCACTGGCTGCTCTCCCAGAGAACTCAAGCTCTGCTACCTGCACCCTGGGAAGCCCAGTGACGCCAAATCCAGGGATTCCATACCCTCTCAGGCCTCTGTGCCGTCCAGACACATGTAGTACACAATCACTCACACACATACACAAACACATAAATAAAGGCAAATAAATCTTAAAATAAATATATGCTTAAAACATCAAGTCGTGTTTTCTATTGCTTACTAACTGACATCATTTATGATGGTCAGATCGACAGCTTTCTCATAGCATTAAAACAATTCCAACTCCTGGGAGATCCAGTCACTCATCCATTCAGCCTATACCTGAGTTTACTGTGCATACATTAGTTGGACTTAAATGCAATGCAAATTCATGCTCCCATGGGAGCTGCAGGCTTGGCTTGGTTTTAGATCAAACTGAGTACATCACAGTTAGGCCATTGGTCTCTAGATGATCCCTATAAGCTCAAGTTTGCTATGATAGTCTCCAGCTGGTGGGAGAATTCACCATGTCAAGAGTTCTGAGGATCAGCATGTAGCCACTTCTCCAGCACCATGCCTGTGCGCCGTAGTGATTGCTAAGATGGACTACATGTTCCCCTGGGCCCCTGTCTCAGACAATGGGCTAAGATAGCCAAAATAACCCTGTTTGAGCTGCGTGTGTGGCTGGCATAGGACCCAGGCAGGACAGACAGAACACAGATCTAGATTCTTCAGGTACCAATCCTGGGTTTGTCCTGCCGCTTAAGTGCCTGCGGAATCCAGATGAAAGTCCTCAGATCCCCTGGACCTGGAGTTGTGAGCTGCCACATGGATACTGTGGAAGAGGAACCAGTGCTCTTAATCACTAAGCCATCTCCCCAGCTGCTAGAGTCAAACGTCAATCAAGTCTTGTTCTCTTGGGAAAAAAACAATTCCAAAATAACAATAAATGACTCACTTTTAATCCAAGGGATCCCTTCTCCATCTTCTCAAACCCAAGAGCCAACACGCAATCCGCCACACCTTAAAGGAAAATGTAATTATTTCAAAATTTTTAATTTCCAGGCACCCAACAAAATACTATTAAATGCTTCAATTTGAATAATAATTTACTTTGGGTGCAGAGGCACATATATCTTTACTCCTAGTACTTGGGAAGGCAGAGACGAGGAGGGTCTCAGTGAGTTTCAAGCCAGCCTGGTCTAAAGAGCAAGTTTCAGGACAGCCAGAGCAGAGGTTAGAGAGGTCATATCGCTAAATATGTGTGTGTGTGTGTGTGTGTGTGTGTGTGTGTGTGTGTGTGTGTGTAATGTACATGAAATTAAAAGGCATACGATAACCCTATAAAGTCGTTTCTTTATGTGTGCATGTGTACGCTCTTATGTCTGCGTATGGTACACACGCAGGTGCGCACACAAGGGAAAGCAAGAGGCTGATGCCAAGGGTCTCCCTCAGTCTTGCCCACCTTGTTTTTCGAGACAGGTCTCACAGTGAACCTGCAGCTCTCTGCTTCGACTAGACTAGGCAGCAAGCTCCAGGGAACCTGCTGTTTCCACCTTCCCAGCTGGGATTGCTGGCATGTGCCACCCAGCCTGCATATTTTATTGCATAGGGTTTCTCTGTGTAGCCTTGGCTGTCCTAGAACTCACTTTGTAGACCAGGCTGGCCTCGGACTCGCAGAGATCCACGTGCCTCTGCTTCCCTGAGTGCTGGGATTAAAGGTGTGCCTACCATGCAAAACTTAATATTTTAAATTTAATTAAAACTTCAAGGGGATTGTAGCTGAAATATCAAAAGAATTGTTTCAGGAGGAAAGGGCATCAAAAGTTCTGTTAAAGTTCAAGGCAAGAAGAACCATGAGCAAACGACCATGAACAAAGACCTGCTGGAGAATGCAGCTCAATGGTAAAGCACTTGTCCAGCAGGCATGGAGTCCTGACTTCAGTTACCAACATGGAGAGGGATGGAGAGAGAGAGAGGAGCGGGGAGAGAGACAGAGACAGAGAGACACAGAGAACAAGGAGGGCATCAACTTTATCAAACAAGAAAAGTTCCAGGAAGAGGTTGAAGGGTATCAGCGTAAGCAGTAAGATTATAAGCTCCAAAACCCCAGAGCCCTGGGCAGTGGAACAATTATCAAAAGTACACACTGGAAGAGGGCTCAATCAAGGGCCCCGTATAGTTGGAAATAGAGACTATGATGTACATGAATATATGCTTTATATAGATACAGACATATGCACATATGAAACTATTTGGACACTGAAACAAAAAAACCTGTGCACATACGCTTATGGCAGCTTTACTCATAACAGCCAAAAAAGAAAGAAAGAAAGAAAAAGAGACAACACTGGCCACCAAACGATAAACATACAGATAAAATATTGTAGGTGTACTTTTGGGGGCTACTTTATTGGGTTCTTATATCTATCACCCTTCCAACTCTTACTCCAACCTAATCCCTTCCAGTCCCCCAACACTAGGTAGGAGAGAAAGAGCATTAGAGGGAAAGGGAGCTGAAACCGCTTTAGACTACTCCCTGCTAATTGGAGCGTCAGGTCCTAGGGGCAAGCCCCATCTTCGGGGTCAGACTCTCCAACGATCCAGCAAACCAGCAATAGCAAACACAGCAGCAGGGACCAGCAGCAGAGGGACCTCAGGGCCTTCTCAGAGCTTTCCCACTTATACCCTCTCCAGAGTCCCCAGAATTAAACTATCTTCAGCTAACAAAAATCACACCCCTCCTAGGGCATGAGACAATCATAGTTAATGCTCTGAAGCAGACCCATATCCCATAGCTGGGATTAAAACAAAAACATGCTCACTTAATGTAACTGGCTCTTTAAAGCAACCAACATTCTCACCGCACACTACAGCTTAGCCATGAAGTAGAGTGTTATTTGGCCATAAACAAGAATAAAATGCTAGCATATGCTATAGGAATAAACTTATAGCTGGGCGGTGGTGGAACACGCCTTCAATGCCAGCAATCAGGAGGCAGAGGCAGGTGGAGCTTTGTGAGTTCAAGGCCAGCCTTGGTCTACAGAGAGACTTCCGGGACAACCCACGCTACGTGGAGAAACCCTGTCTTGACAAAACAAAAAAGAATGAAGTTTTAAGCGATAAAAAGAAGTGAAAGCAGTGGCAAAGGGCCATGTCACCTGAGGCCACGATAAGCACAGGTGAGTTCGGAGAAGAAAGCTTGTGGCTGTAGCGAGGACAGGGTGGGCTGTGACGGCACTGACAGCACCGGAGCTATCCTACCGCTTGGAACAAGGCTTCCATTAGGGGCGATAAAATGCTCTCCAGTGCGCAATGGTCATGGCTGCACTTTATGACTGCACCTCACAAGAATAAACTTTGTGGCATGGGAACTTTATTTCAGTGCAGCCTTGGGGGGCCGGGGGACACTGCTCACCACTGCTTACCGCTGTCCTCAGGACCGGCGGTCCCACTGCCAGTACCAGAAAAACAAGCAAGAAAAGGGTTCCTAGTTGTTTTTTAAAGCAGTACCTCACATGGTTAATCTGTTACAAGGCCATCTCTCTCGGGTGATAGCACAGAGAAGTGATTAAAAAGGACATTAATCCCATATTTATTTAAGAACAAGGATGAGCAAGGAGGCTCCCCAAATACACTTGCCACCAAGCCTGACAACGTGAGTCCAATCCCCAGGAACCACATGGTGGAAGGAGAAAACCAACTTCTACAAGTTGTCCTCTGACCTAAATGTATGTGCCTTGGTGAGTGCAAACACAGACACAGACACATACACAAACAAATATTTTAAAAGTTTCTTAAAAGAACATTAAAGCAATAACCAAGCACAAAAGGCTGGAAAGACAGCTCAGTGGTTAAGGACACTGGTTATACTTCCAGAGGACCCAGGTTCAATTCCCAGTGCCCAGATGGCAGGTCAAAATGACCTATAGCTCCAGTTCCGGATCTGATGCCCTCTTCTGGCCTCTGTGCTGTACAGACATAGGTACAGGCAAAGTACCCCTCTCCATAAACATCCTAACAATAAAACACTAACAAGCAGAGGTAGGCAAGCCTCCTTACCTCCTTGAACCAGCTGTCGGGCCGTGAAGAGAGCCGTGGAGCCCGTGGAGCAGTTGTTGTTGAGGTTGATTATAGGAATGCCAGTCATTCCCAGACTGTGGTAGATAGCCCTCTGCCCACAGGTGGAGTCACCTACAGAGGAACAGGTGAGGACTGTCACACAGCACGGACATCGAGAGCTGCAGTGCAGCTCTACCACGTGTGTCCCTGTCACTATGACCCCTGAATGAGAAACAGCGACAGCATCCCTATTGTGAGAACACACAGCAGCCATAACAAATGTCTAATGAACTGTCTTTGTTCTTTTTCTTTTTTCTTTTTTTCTTTTTTGAGTCTAGGTTTCACGTAGCTCAGGAGAGCTGGTACTCACAGCAGTCCTCCTGCCTCAGCCTCCTGAGAGCTGCGATTCCAGCTGACCATCACATGAGGCAGTAAGGCATGCGCGTTTGATGTTTCTTGTCTCCTGTCGCAGCCAGGATGGTGGCACTTGCTATACTGTGTCCCTGACCACAACCCTCGCCTTCCGCTTTCTTTACATGATAAAGAGGTGGAGAAGGAAATAAATGGCCAGGTAATAGCACATAACTCACTTTCACATAGCCGTGTGATAAAGGAAATGGCGGTTCAAGGACGCTTGATTCTCACATGTACGCATGTTAAAGATCATCACAAAATGATTAAAGGCCTCTGTTCACTTTTCATATAAACATTGCTCAATCTGAGCCAGCTATGGAAGCATACACTGTAAGTCTCGGTTACCTAGGAGGCTAAGGTGCCAGGCTTGGTGAAGCCTATGGCTTAGAAGCCACAACCATGACGACGCATCCAGAAAAGCTTCAGGAAGCTTTGGGGCTCAGGATGTAGTTCAGTTAGGAGAGTGCTTGTCCAGAACACAAAGGACCTGGGTTCAGTCCCCAGCACTGCATACATCAGGGGTGGTGGTACACCCCCATTATCCCATCGATCAATAGGCAGAGGCAACAGAAAAGAGGCTCAAGACTATCCTTGAATTAGAGGCCAGCCTGAGCTGCGTGAGATCATGTCTCAGTTTTTTCACTAAGTTTTAAAGATTTTGGATATATCCAGGCCTTAAAGGAAAATGTGGCCCACAATGAGTACAAAGATGACTTCCCTCTCAAGTACCATGGCCCACGAGGTAGTTGAACGCTGGGTTGGCAAGATGATGGCAACTAGGGGTATGGACTTCTGTAAAAAGGAGTCTTCTATAAAAATGGCAAGGCTCACCAATCTTCCTGGCAGTACCTGCATTCTACATACCGTGCCCTCATAAGTCTGCACGCTGGGAGTCTCCTGTTATTTTTTAGAATAATTTAGCGTATTATTTTTTCATTTTCTGTGCATTAGTGTGAAGCTGTCAGGTCCCTTGGAACTGACGGTATACACAGTTGTGAGCTGTCATGTGGGGGCTGGGAACGGAAGCCAGGTCCTCTGGAAGAGCAGCCAGTGCTCTGAACCACTGAGCCACCTCTCCAGCCCCTCCTATTATCTTGAAAAGTAAAGGTAACAAATGATGGCTATGCACAAAGATTCTTCTACAGTATTACAAATTATATAATAACTATATAACTGCAGTATTTTCCTAACAGATAAAATTATAAGCAACTTTGAATATCCAAGAACAGGCTATTGTTACTTCTAACAAATAAGCTAGTAGCTGCCCGTGCTAAAATACAGTATAAAGGCCAAAATGTATCAGAGGGCTGAGGAAATGGCTTGTCTAAAGTGTACAAGGCCCTATGTTCAATCCCCAGTATTTAAAAGGGAGTAGGGTATGAGCAAAGGAGAGATATGAGTCAAAGGTTTCAAGCTTGTTCCTCCTCTTCCTCATCTTTCCTCCTCCTCCTCCTCCTCCTACTTTTTGAGACAGGGTCTCACTATGTAGCTCTGGCTAGCCTGGAACTCAAAGACATCCACCTATATCAGTCTCCCAAGTGTTGGGATTACAGGCATGAAATACCATGCCCAACTAAAAAAATTTATTATTGGTTGTTTATTCTTTCAAGACAGAGTCTTACTACATAGCTCTGGCTGTCCTGGAACTCAATATATACAGCAGGCTGGACATGAACTCACAGGCTGCCTCTGCCTCCGGAGTGCTGGGATTAAAGGCATGAACACTATGCTCAGCTAAGAAAACAATTTTTTTTTTTTTCAAGACAGGGTTTCTTTGAGAAATAGCCCTGGCTGTCCTGGACTTGCTTGATAGACCAGGTTGGCCTGGAACTCACATAGATCGCCTACCACTGCCTCCCAAGTGCTGAGATTAAAGGCATTGTGCCACCACACCCTGCAAGGAATATTTTTTAAGTTCCATGAAAAGGCTTTTACTAAGTGATCCATGTTGCCAACTCCCAAAAAACGTTATCTTAATTTGCCTCCTGTGTGATAATACCATAATGGCAAGAACAATCGCACTGAGCCAACACACACAAAGCTGATCTTTGGGTTCTGCCCTGAGAGTTAACATTTGCTTATGTATTTGCTGACAGAGGGGGTGTACACAGTGTCAGGGTACTCTGTTTATGACATACCATACACATAGCCAACGCATGCCTGCTCCACTGCGGAGTAAGGGATCTGTGCATCTGCCAGTGCCTTCTGGCCTGTGAAGACAAAACAGAGTTCATCAAAGAGCACTCGACACACTGGCTTTGGGTGAGTGAAAATTCAGTTTAGCATTTCCTCACATTCCATTTACTTCCTTATCGTCTGCTTAGTTTAAATGACAAAGCGGCCACTAAATCAGCTTGGATCAGATTCTCCCTCTTCCTTTTCCATCACTTTTTCATATCTTCCTTTTCATCACAGGTGGAGACCACCATGCCCATTCTGTGGGTACAGGGGTGCTGAACTCAGGGCACCACGGAATCTGAGTGCCTACCAACTAAGCTGCATCCTCCGTTGCCTAACCAAAAAGCCTGTAAGCTGCTTTTCTGTTTGCTTTTTATTGGGTTTGTATTTGTCGTAGTCATAGTTTTTTAGACAGAGTAGGGCTGGCATGAAATCACTGTGTAGCCCAGGCTAGCACTGAACCCATGGCAATCCTGCCCAGCCTCTCAAATCGTGGGATTATCTGTGTGTGCTGCCACGCACAGCTCTTAAATCTCATTAACATCACAGTCCTTGTCTCTCTCATCTCTACAGCTCCATCACACATCTGGAAAGCAAAATGAAAAAGAATGTCGTTGCTGGAGACAGGCAATGTGGGACATTGGTGCACTCCTGTAATCCCAGTACTTGGGAGTCAGAGGCAGGTGGATCTCTGTGAGTTCAAGGTCAGCCTGGTTTACATAGTGGGTTCCAGGACAGCCAGAGCTACAATAGAGACCCATCTCAAAAACAAAACAAAAATGGATGCGCCATTTCATAAAGCTAGGACTATTCTGTGTATGAAACAAGAAATGGAGCTTTGAAAGCTGGGACATTAGGAGGATGTATCAGGTCCTGCCTCTTCCCTACAACTGTCTCTTGTTGTGCTTGCAAGGCTGCTCCATTCCCGGAATACGCACAGACCACACAATAAGCCAATTAAGTGTTCAAAAATATGATTCTTTTCCTTATTACCTGCTTCCTTTGCCAAATCAGGATAATCTCTTGAATTCTCACCTCCAGGTTTTATGAACTAGAATACAGAAGAAACATGTATAGAGGGTTTGGTTTTGTTTTTTTATAACAATATCACAGAAATTCATTCAGTTATTCATGTAAACAAAAACACTGCACCAGGCTAAGCAGATGAATCCCAGCAGGAAGCCTGCTACATACCAAATTCTGGATCAGCCTGGGATATATGCCACCATCCCAAGACAAAAAAAAAAAAAAAAAATACACAGCCAACAGGCAGAGCTCTGTGAGTTCTAAGCCAGACAGGTCTACATAGCAAAAGCTAGCCAAGGCCCTGTCTCAAAAACAAAACAAAAAATAACAACAAAAACAGGGCTTTGATGTGTAGTAATTCTGCCACTGAGCCATACCCCTTGCCATGGATATTTCTTTTTAAAATACTAAGTAAAACTAAACAGGTAGAAATTATTTTAAGATCAGTTGTAATGCAGAATTTAAAACCATAACAATGAACTCTTCATAGAAAACTGGTCATCCACATAGCAAGCTGGAGGCCAACCTAGACTAAATCAGACCCCATCTCAAAGTAAAATAAAATTTAAAACTACTAATTCTAGCCAGGTGTGGTGGTGCACAGCTTTAACCCCAGCACTCAGGAGCAGAGGCAAGCAGATCTTGTGAGTTCAAAGCTAGCCTGCTCTACAAACTCAGTTCTAGGCCAGCCAGGGCTATGTGCAGAGACCCTGTTTCCAAAAACTTGGTATTCTGAATTACACATCTCTTCCAAATTTTGATATTATGTAATTTCCCAACCTCACTTTTGTTAATGTCACCACTTACCTCGTCAACAATATTTTCTTATTTTGGTGAGAACTCTTCCAGCAGATACAAGATTCCTAGGTTTTTTTCCCCTAGAAACTTGAATTTTGTCATTGGTAATGACTACAACCAGTAGTTGTTTGGTATTTTAATAAAATAAAAAATTTAGGTTCACTAATACCACACAACAAAAATCAGGTTCACTAACGCCCTACAAAGATTTGCTTTAAGAATATAAACACATGTGTTAGACACATGTAGTGGGCTTTAACCAGTTACAGCTATGACCACGTTTAAAGGTCAGATGGCGGTGCAGGGGAGCGGCTTAGCTGGTAAACTGCTTTTCTTGCTTAGGAACATTGAGAGCTCATGTGAAAAAGCCCAACGTGGTTGTCCCTTTATGATTCCGGCCCTAGGTGAACAGAGACAGGTCACAGGGGCTCACTGGTTAGCCACCTGCCTACTCTGTGAGTCAGAGGCAGGAATGAGACCTTCAACAAAACAAGGCAGACAACAGAAGAGCATGCCTGAGGTTGCCCTCTCGCCTCTCACGCATGCGCACACACAATTCAAACTGTCCTCTTTGGTCTCTGAGAGCTTTGTCCAGCTGGCCCTGAAGCTTGACATAACCCAAAGGGGCTCTGATTTTTTCACAATTAATTATAACAAATTCTCCAGACTCATCTTCATCATTTCTTATCTCACCTAGATTCTGTAATTTCTCCAACCCAACCGGTTCTCTGTACAGAAAAAGATTATTTAGGGCTGGAGAGCCTGCGAGCCTGGAGGTATAACTAAACGGATAGAGTAGCTAACATGCACAAAGCCTCGGGCTCCATCTCCAGGAGAACAGCACGGGACAGCACATATCTGTAATCTGGGTATTCAGGAGGTAGAGGCAGGAAGGTTACAAGTTCAAAGTCATCCTCAGCTTCATAGTGAGTTTGAGGCCTGAATG
This sequence comes from Rhombomys opimus, assembly GCA_010120015.1. Taxonomy (NCBI): domain Eukaryota; kingdom Metazoa; phylum Chordata; class Mammalia; order Rodentia; family Muridae; genus Rhombomys; species Rhombomys opimus. Next base: position 2,043,936 of record REGO01000122.1, on the reverse strand, counting down.
GACTAATGGAATTAAATAAGACCCTCTTTCTGGGAAAAATAAAGATATTTCAGGACCTCAGTCTTAATATCAAGAACATCACTGATTTGGTTACTATTTCTACACCACATTGTTGTGACAAAGCTAGGAATATTTTAAAAGATATAAAAAAAAAATCTCACATACTTACACTAATACTTCCCACTCAACTTCCGTATTTCTGTGTGTTTTATCTGTTGGTTCGTTCATCTGTCGGGCTGTTTCTGAGGCTGGGGCTCTCATGCAGCTCAGGCTGGCTTCAAACTTCCTACGTTAGGACCCTGTCTCAGTGTTACAGCCTCTTCCTGGTGTGCCCAAGACACTAGGCTTCACCCCCAGTACCAACACCAGTTTTTAAAATAGTAAAAACTTCGAACAGGGCTGGCAAGGTGGCACAGTAGGGAAGGGTGCGTGCCACAGGAGTCTCGTAACCCACAAAAAGATGGAAGGCCAGCATCAACCCACAAAGCTGTCACCTGAGCTCAACGTACTCATCATTGCATGTACACCACACACACACACACACATGCATACATATACACACACACACACACACACATACACACACACACACACACACACACACGCACACACACAAGCTTTTTAAGTTTAAGAGAAGTTTTCTGAGCGTGAGCAAAGCTTATCACCTACTAAGTTTCTGCACAACACAATGTCATAGCAAGCCGACTTTTCCCTGGTCATATTTCAGATAATTACCGTAGCCTTTGACAGGAAGGTGGTGTATGTTTGGGTTTGTTTTCTGAGAACAAAGTTAAAAAGCACCACATGGAGAATTTCAATTAATTCCTTCTTTTGTGGCAATTGGGTTTTTATTTTATTTTATTTTATTTTATTTTATTTTATTTTATTTTATTTTATTT
>REGO01000122.1:1959838-2028762 GCA_010120015.1 Rhombomys opimus | reverse complement strand
GTTTTCAGGTAACATCAAAACCTGAACCAAAAACTTGCTAATCAGGGCTGGAGAGGTGGCTCAGCAGTTAAGATCACTTAGATTTGCAGAAGACCCTGGTTCAAGTCCCAGCATGGATCGTGGTTCATGACCATCCATACCTTTCATTCCAGAGACTCCAACCTCCTCTCTTTCACACCCATGGGCCCCAGGCAAACACTTACTGTGCACACATATTTGCAGACACACATAAAAAAATAAGTATTTAAAAAAAATAAACAAACAAATAACATTGCTAATCCCATTTTTTCAGTTAAAATAGGATAGTGTTTAATCTTTTGTGAAAATTCCTTGTTTGTCTACAAAAGAATCATGGAATGGGGTGTGGTGACCTATGCCTGCAAGCACAGCACTTAAGAAATAGAGGCAGAAATATTAATAGCTCAAAGCCAACTTCAACTACATAATGAATTCCAGGCCATTCTAGATTACCTGACACCCTGTCAGAAAAGGGGACAGAGAGAGAGCAAATAGGATATGGCGTTACACATCTTTATTCCTAGTATATGGAAAGTGGCAGGATCTCTGTGAGTTCTAGGCCAGCCTGTACACACACGGAGTTCTTGGACAGCCAGACTAGACAAAAAAAAAGGAAAGAAGGAAAGAAAGAAGAAAGAAAGGAGGGAGGGAGGGAGAGAGAGAAGAAAGAAAGAAAGAAAGAAAGAAAGAAAGAAAGAACCTCTCAGAAAAAGAGAAAGGAAGGGAGGAAGGAAGGAAGAGGAAGATGAAATTTCAGAGTAGTTTTAATCTGAGGGCTGGAGAGATGGCTCAGTGGTTAAGAGCACTGGCTGGCTCACAGTCTTCTATAATTCCAATTCAAGGGACTTTGGTCACTCCAGTGCCAGGGGACCCACCCCACTCTGACCACATCAGGTACCGGTACCGAGCACACGTGGAGCACAGATATGCATACATGTAGACAGAGACTCATAAAATGTAAGACCTGGGGTCTCACAGCTCAGGAGTTCAAGATCGCGCCCTTCCCAGAAACTCCCCCAGACCAAGACTCGTTGCAAAAGCAAGAGGTTTATTAACCATTGCGCAATGGGGTCACCCCTGCCGGTCAGCAAAGAGTGGCACCGGGAGACAAAGGCCTTTAGGTTTTTAAAAGAAAAATTGTGGGAGATTTGAAGTTGCAGTCTTGGCAATTTAGGATTGGATGAGGAAGCTATAAAGTAAGATAATTGGTTAGTCTTAGGTGCTCAAGCTTGGCCAGTCCTGCCAAGTGTGGATGCAGCTGCAATTGAAGGTGGGGGTGGTTAGCTCATCCTTGAAGATTAGGGGCTACAGACTTTTGGCTGGACGTCAAAAGCTACTCAGAAAAAGCTACTCAGAAGAAGTCTAGGTTCGTTGCTAAGAAACGATATCTCAAAGACAAGGGTCTGGTCCTTCTTTTGCTGAGTGAAGGTCATTGCTTGCTTGCCTTTTTTTATATCTGTCCTCACAGATAGGGCCACATTCCTTTACTCTCTGGAAAGGTAGTAAGAGGCTTTAGCTTAACCTGGACCTAAAACTCAAAACTATAGGCTTTAGAAGACATACAGGTTACAAAGTTAGCCTAACCCTTTCAAAACAGAATAGAAAAGCAAAGAAAAATCTCAAGTTTAAGTGGTTCCAGTTCACATTTTCCTAATTGCTAAACATATTAAACATAAGTATTTACTGGTTCTTTGGAGAATTCTGTTCAGTTTCTCAATTTGGGTTATTTGTTTTCTTGTGGTCTTTTGGGGGTGGTTTTTCAAGACAGGGTCTTTCTTGACTCTTCTGGAACCCTCTGTGTAGATCAGCTTCACCTTGAACTCACAGAGATCTGCCTGCCTCTGCCTCATGAGTGAGATTAAAGGAGTAGGCCAACTTTACTTAATATTTTAAGTAGACTTTTTTACATTTATGTGTAGGGGTTTTTTGCATGCCTGTGTATCTATCTGTACACTGTGCCTATGCAAGCCAGAAGAAGGCATTGGGTACCCCTGGGATTAGAGTTACAGCTGTAATGAGCTGCCATGATGGCTCCCTCATCTGGAAGAGCAACTGGGTATTCTTAACCACTGAGCGGTCTCTCCAGCCCCCCCCCCCTTTTTTTGGCTCTACAGGCAGTGGTGGTGCACACTGTTAATCCCAGCACTGGGGAGGCAGAAACATGATGAGTCTCTGTGAGTTTGAGCCCAACCTGGTCTACAGAGCTAGTTCCAGGACAGCCAAGGCTACACAGAGAAACACTGTCTCAGAAAAAAAAAAATTAGAATAATTATTTTTATTTTATGTGTATATGTATTTTGCCTGCATGTGTGCACATGCTCCTCAAACATACCTGGAGCCTGGGGAAATGAGAAGAGGGCATTGTTGTTTTTATAGAAAGAAATGCCCAATTCTTCAATTTTACCAGTGAAGACTCAGGAGCCAGATGCTGGGGTGAAAACCTCCTAGCTCAGAGAGGCAGAGAAAGCAGCCAGCTGACCCTCCTGCTCAACCAACATATGGGACGGAAAAAGCCCTTCCTATTCAACTCATGTCTCAGAAGGAAGAAGCCATTTCTCCACTCCTCAACACCCTCACTCAATGCCCTTCCTTCCTGTTTAGTCCCTGTCAGCTGGTTTCTTGTTCCACCTCTTGACCTAGGGTTCACGTTATTTAAACTTGTGTACAGAAAGCTCTTGGATTAAAGGTGTGTGCTAGGGCTGAGCCACACCACAGCTAGAAAAAGGCTTTTCCAATACACAGTCTCAGGGTTCACAGCGGGATGAAACATCCTGCTACAGGGCATTGGATGCCCTGATGATGTCTTAGAAATTGAGTTGCAGATAGTGTGATCCACCTTTTGGGTGCTGGAAATTGAACCAGAGTCCTCTGCAAGAGCAACAAAGTCCTCCAAACTGTTTAGCCACATCGCTAGCCCTGTCGTTTATTTTTTATGTGCATATATGTACATTTGTGTGAATTTACGCGCACTACTGTTGTGTGATAGTATTTCTAGAGAGATGAGAAATGTCTTCTCATCCGTTAGTTAACCAATGACAGACCGAAATAACACCCTCAAGTCCAACTTGGTAAAGCAGTGGTTTTAACGGGGTCGTTAAAACTTACGGAGTTGTGAGTGGGGGGATGCTTAAGGGAACAGAAATGGCTCATGGACAACTGTCTCACCAAAAGCCCCCCTACCTCAGAGTGGATGATGATTCACAAAAACCGGACCCCTGGGGCTCAGTGCTTGATTCACAGGCAGCTCAGCTTATCAGAGTCTCCTAGAAAGCTGGGCTTGTCTGAGAGAGCCTTCCAGCAGTCCTTGCCACTTACGTACTTCTGGGGGAGGGAGGAGCCTAATGAATCTGGTCAGTTTCGGGGACTTCCTGAAGCTTTTGAGTTTCTTAACTTCTGGGTTAAGATGCTTCCCTGCAGAACGGAATGTTTCACCTCCTTTTAGGATACCATGAGCTCCCTTCAAGATGGAAGGTTTTTATCTAGGAGGAAAATGCTGCACAACAATCATGTATGTCCAGGTGTCCCAAGAGACCACCCCTGGGGCTAGAGTTACACATGGTTGAGAGCCACCTTATTAGGATGATGAAAAGGGAACCTGGGTCCTTGCAAGAGCAGCAAGCATTCTTACACCAAGCCATGTTGGACATTGTTCTGATGCTGGCCCTCAAGATCTGGTTAAACCTATCCTTGTTGGCCAAACCTGCCTAAGTCATTATATCTTATTGGTTGATTAAACAGCCAATACCTGGGCAGGGCCGAATAGGGTAGGCATGGCTAAGGTTCCCAGGCTTCGGGTTCAAGAGAATCAAGGGAGAAAAATGGTAAGAGAGGAGAAAGGAGGACACCATGATGGGTTAATGTGGAGAAGAAAACCATGTGGGCTGAGAGGAAGGACTCCAATAATGGCGTAAAAAGGCCCAGATGATGAATACAAGCAAGTACCATGGGATTGTGTGTGCAAGATAGACCAGATGAGGAGGACTAAGGTGGATGGCATTGGATGGGCTGGGAGGTGGATGGTGAGGTTACTGAGCCAGCGTTGGTGAAACATCTGCCCAGCTCAAGATTTTATGATAGGCAATTATAAAATCTAGCAGGTGTCGGTGTCTTACTATTTGTGATAGTGGGTTAAATAATACCGCCATGGTGATCTTAGGGCTAACAGTCAACATTATTTAGCCCAACACTCATTTTTTTAAAATTTACTGCAGCGAAGCTATCTCGCCTGCCCTTTGTGTAGTGTTTTGGTGATTTGCATATTCTAGATATTACTCCTGTCAGATGTGTAACTGGCAAAGGCTTTCTCATTTTTTAAAAGAGAATTATCTGTTTATTTATTTTGCATATATATGCACTCTATCTGTAGGTCACTTGCATGCCAGAAGAAGGCATCAGATCCCACTGTAGATGGTTCTGAGCCACCATGTAGTTGCTAGGAATTGAACTCAGAACCTCTGGAAGGCAGACAGCACTCTTAACCACTGAGCCATCTCTCCAAGCCATCTCTCATTCTCTTCACTTGGTTAACTGTTTCCTTCGCTGTGCAGAAGCGTCATAATTTCATGAGGTTCCATTTGTAAGGTGATGGCCTCATTTCCTAAGTGACCAGAGTCCTTCTCCCTATTTGGAAAGCCCTTACCTATGCCAACATCTTGAAGTATTTCCCCTACCTTTCCCTCATTTCTGACTTTCCTGGATTGCCTTAAGGCCGTTGACCCATCTGAAGTCGGCTTTTGTGCAGAGATAAAGAAAGTAAGTATTTTCATCCTTCTGCATGTCACTGTCTGGTAGGGTTGCCACTTGTGGAAGATGCTGTCCTTTTTCCAGTGTGCATTTTTGGCATCTTTCTCACTCAGGTGGCTGTAGTGACATTGCCTGAGTCTGGGTCAGCAATGCTAGCCAAGGTTCGATGTGCCTGCTCCTATGCCGGTACTTCCTCCTCCAACAGTCTAGCTGAGACTTCTAGTACAACACTCAGTAAAAGTGAGGGCAGGGAAGCCTTGCCCTAGCTTGCTGCTAATCTCAGAATCCAGGAAAGACGTTCCTCACACCGTCCCTTTGAGAGATAAATGTCAAAGGAGGAGGAGAGATAGCTGGGAGTCGGAGCGGGAGCTTGCCCAACATTCTTGAGGCCCAGTGTTGCGTGAAGGTAGGGGAGAGGTAGCGAGAAGGAGGGATGGAGGGGGGAAGGGAGAAAGAACACCAGCCTTCTGCTATCTTCAAAGGCAGGCATAAGGGCTGCCAAGCAGAGCTGCTTAGTCAGAGGAAAACGCAGAGGTACCAGGGTACTTAACACAGCTGTCCATCAACTCCTCCTTCGTGTCCTTCACTAACTTTTTCAATAACTTACTCTTTTTCCAGTCTGGGCCAGGCGTGGGGTGCATACCTTTGATTCCAGCACTCCGGAGACAAAGGCAGGAGGTTCTCTGGGAGTTCCAAGCCATCCAGGGCTACAGAGGGAGACTGTCTAAAAAACAATCAACTAAATAAACACTTCCACTTTTCAGCACAGTCTGGTACCCAGACTCAATCTGTACTGTCACTTACTGCAAGCCAGAGAATAGCAGAATAAAGTCAACTTTACGCTTTGGGTTTTGTTGTTGTTGTTGTTCACTTATTTATTTATTTTGCATTTTCTCCAATCTCCTGTGAACTTCTTTTATTTTTATTTTTTCTTTTTACTAGTTACAATTTATTTACTTTGTATCCCCCCCTGTAGCTCCCTCCCTCTCTCCACCCAACCCAACCCTCTCTCCCTTCTCTACCCATGCCCCTCCCCCAGTCCACTGATAGGGGAGGTCCTCCTTCCCTTCCTTCTGATCCTAGTCTATGAGGTATCATCAGGAGTGGCTGCATTGTCTTCCTCTGTGGCCTGGTAAGGCTGCTCCCCCCCCCAGGGGGGAGGTAATCAAAGAGCAAGCCGATCAGTTCATGTCACAGACAGTCCCTGTACTATTTGTTTTTTAAGCAGAGTCAGATGTAGCCTAGGCTGGCCTTGAGCTTTCTAGCTAGCCACCAGATGACCCCTGGTCCTTCTGCCTTCTCAGTTCTGAGGTTACAGGCATGTGCTCTCAGCCACCATGCCTGGCTTAACGTCAAATTCTGTTTGACCATCTTGTCCTTTGTGATTTTTCCTTAACAGGGAACATCTTGGGAGCTATTCGGTAAAAGAACTGTCCTAATGGTAGCTCTTTTGCACTCTAAGAAAGACCTCTGTTGATTTTGGGTTAGCTGACAGTCTGTTTTATTTTGTTTTTACCATGAATGAGTATTGGGTTTTAGCACATGATTTTCTGTTTTTAACTTACCTATTATTGTTAAAAACTATTACATTTATTCATGGGAGGGGGTGACAGCACATTTCTGGTAGTCGGAGGACAAGTTGAGGACATCATTTCTCTTTTCTACCATGTAGGATCCCAGAGATCAAACTCAGGTCATCAAGCTTTACAGCAAGTACCTTCACTCACAGAACCATCTCACTGACCCCAAAATTTTTATTTTTGTAATGGCAAAAACATAAATATAGATCCAGGCTGTGCTGGTGCTCGCCTTTGATCCCAGCACTTGGGAGGCAGAGGCAAGTGGGTCTCTGAGTTCAAGGCCAGCTTGGTCTACAGAGGAGGTTCCAGGACAGCCAGGACTCTGTCTACATGCACACCTGCTTGCCAGAAGAGAGCATCAGATCCCTTTATAGATGGTTGTGATCCACCATGTGGCTGCTGGGAATTGAACTCGGGACCTTTAGGAAGAGCAACCAGTGCTCTTAATCTCTGAACCATCTCTTGAGCCCCAACAGTGTTTTTTTTTTAGCAGGATAAGAAAGGCGGGGAAGTTTTTGGAGACATGAGGAGGAAGAAAAGCCCTTTCCCCAGGCATTGGGTGAAGCCTCTCCCCAGAAGCTGAGCAAGCATCCCAGTGAAACTAACAAGGCTCCTTTCCTTCCCAGCCATTAGCCTCATTTTCCAGGAATCTCATCAAAAGGCCTACTCACAGGAAAAGGACGTGTGCTTACCATCTGTGAAGCCAGTGGCTTCTGGCTTTTGTCAGACTATGATGCCATCCATGGTGTTTCCAGAGCATCACGTATCTGCCACAGTGAGAGACCAGAGACGTCTCTAGGCTAATGACCTCCTCTGCTCCGGTGCTGTGATAGAGCACCAGGACCTACAGCAACTTCAGGAAAGGTATATTTATCCTTTAACTCCCAGGCTACATCCATCCCTGCTGGAAGCCAGAGCAGGAACTGAAGCAAAAGATCACCCGGGAGTGCTGCATATTGGCTTGCTCACCTGCCTACCTGGCTCACTTCCTTCTTCTCACCAACCGTTTTCTATATAGCCCAGGCCCACCTGCTGGAGGAGGTTGTTAACTGCCCACAGCGAACTGGACCCTCCCACATTAATCAGCAATCAGAGACACGCCCACAGATGATTCAATTCCTCCGCTGAGATTCCCTCATCCCCAGTGTTAGCCTCTCTGTTGCCGTGATGAAGCGTGGACAGAGGATCACTGAGGGAAGTCAGGGCAAGAACTGGCGCAGGAGCCGAGGCAAGAACCATGAATGAAAACTGCCTCGTGAGGCGCTCGTGAGATGGCTCAGCGGTTAAGAGTACTACCTGCTCTTCCAGAGGTCCTGAGTTCAACTCCCAGCCACATGGTGGCTCACATCTGTCTTAAAATATGATCTGATGCCCCCTTCTAACCTGCAGTTATACGTGCAGGTAGAGCACTTGTATACATAAAATAAATAAATAGAATCTAAAAAAAGAAAGAAAAGAGAACTGCTTACTGGCTAGCTTTTCGTGACTTGCTTAGCTTGATTTCTTATGTAAGCCGGAAGTTATATAAGTGACCAGTGTCCAGGGGTGGTATCAGTTACAGTGGGCTGGGCCCTCCCACATCAATCATTAACCAGAAATGTCCCACAGGCTAATATGATGGAGGCGATTCCTCAGTTGAGGTCCCTCTTCCCGTGTATGTCTCGGTTTGCCTCAAGTTGACAGCAAGCTTTTGAGGTACAATTTGACGTGGCATAAGTGGCAGATGAGAAGAGAATTGCTTCTTCTTGGCCAGAGAAGCCACTTGGCTGCATCTTACTTTATTCTGTTCTACCCTGGGGACACATACCCCATACCCACTTGGGTATGTGTTACTTTCTTCAGAGTACCTTTTTTTATTTTCCTGAAATGTTTGTGAAAATTATTTTTAATTGTTGGTGGTTGGGGTGGCAGTATGCACACAAGGGCAGGTCCCTCAAGGTACCAGATCCCCTTGGAGCTGGAGTTACAAGTAGTTGTGAGCTTCCCCAGGTAGGTACTGGGCTTGATGCTCCATCTCTTAAGAATGATAGATACTTTAAGCAGCAAGCCAGCTCTCTAGCTCCCTTTCTTTCCTCTGACCCTCGTGCTGAAGCGTATATAAACTATCTTTCACGAAATCTGCACTGTGCTTTAACCTGGCTGGTCCTGGAACTCCTTTCACCCTTGAAGCTGTGAGCCTCAGTCAAGGGGGAAGCCTGGGGGGCGAGGGGGGGAGAGATGGAGTTCTCAGGCTGCTGAGGGTGGCACTGTAGAGTTGTCTCCCTCCCTCGAAGGGCTGATGGCTTCCATTTCCTCTTTGCCAGCTTGGCTGCCGGCTGTTGTCCCAGAATCCCCTCCTGCAACTCCTTCCATGCGGTGGTTGGCACTGTCCTTGCCCAGCAGGGATCCCTGGACCCCATTCCGACCATCAGTCAAAGAGGATGGTCTCCAGCCCTGCAGTTGGAGTGGACTAAACCCCTGCACTACAGTTTAGTCTGCAGCTGCTCTATCCCAGAAGACACAAACATTACGAGCGGTATTTGAAAATGCCGGATCCACACGTGAGTGACATGGTTACAATAATCACGGCCCCCTGAAAGGAAGGAGCCAGTAAAACCGTGATGGTGCATTGTCCAAGGAGAGCCATCTTTGTGGGGCTTGCTCCCAAAAGTGACGTGCCTGGTTAGTTAGTTTCCTTTTATTTTATTTCCTTTTAAGAGATGGTTTCATGCATCCCAGACTGACCTTGAATTCAGCTCCAGATCCTCTTGTGTGTGGCTGCTGAGAACTTGTGTCACAGATCCATACTACCATCTAAGGAATGCCTGGGAGGTTTATGCCTACCAAGGACGGAAACCAAGGCTTTCTGCATGCTAGGCGAGCACTCTCCTTTTGCTGAGTGGACAGAGCCCTGTTTCTGCAGAGCACCACCGAGAGCACTTGTTTCCCGGTGCCTTGGTTTTCCATAGATGTGATAAGAATTGCTTTCTTAAACTGAGCATGTTAGCACGCATCTTTAATCCTGAAATTCAGTCAGGCACATCTCTATGACTTTGAGGCCAGCCTGGGTTTCAGACCGGCCAGGGCTACAGAGTGAGATCCTGTCTCAAAAGAGGGGGTGGTGGTGGGGTGGTGGAGAGATGGTTCAGCAGTGGAGAGAGATTACCGCTCTTTCGGAGGACCGGAGTTCATTCTCCAGACCCAAGATCTCCAGGTACCTGCACGCACATGACTTGCTTTCAACTATTTCTATCGTTGAAAACCCCAAAAGCCAAATTCAAAAGTTAATTTGGAGTGCCCGGGATCTCTCTGACTGCTCTTGTGGCTTTCTTCTAATGTACAGATAAAAACAATAGGCTGTGGTGGCACACGCCTGTCACCTCAGCACTCAGGAGGCACAGACAAGTGGAGCTCTGAATTCAAGTCCAGCCTGGGCTATAGAGGGAGTTCTAGGACAGCCAGGGCTACCCAGAGAAACCCTGTCCCGAAGGAAAAAAACTGAACAACAAACCAAAAACCTGGTGAAATAAGCGGCCATGGAAGCCTGACCTTAGGAAACATAATCGTTAACTACAGTGACTGTAGTCAGATACATACCATCTGTCCTAATTTGCTTTCTGTTGCATTAATAAACAGGATGATCAAGAGCAACTTGGGAAGGGAAGGGTGTATTTCCAGGTCTCAGTCTGTCGTTCTTTGAGGGAAGCCAAGTCTGGAACCTGGAGGCAGTCTCTGAAGCAGAGACCATGAAGGAATGCTGCTCCCTGGCTTGCTCCCCATGGCTTGCTCAGCCTGCTTTCTTAATGCAACCGGGGACCACCAGCCGGGTACGGTACCACCCACAGTGGGCTGGGCCCTCCCATATCAATCATTAATTCAGAAAATGCAGGGCCAGGCTTGGGGGTCTGTGCTTTCAATCCCAGCATTTGGGAGGCAGAGGCAGAGGCAGATGGATCTCTGAGTTCCAGGATGATCAAGGCTACACAGTGAGACTCTTTTTGTCTCAAAAAGAAAGAAAATGCCCCACAGGCCAGTCTGATGGAGGCAATTGTCAACTGAGGTTCCCTCTTCCTAGGTCACTTCAGTGTGTATTAAGATACTCACCTGCACATTATCATGTGTATTTTATCTCATGTTTTCTGTGTCTTACCATCTGACACCTTCTGTAATATACCTAAGCTTTTGGTGTCTCTCTTCATTTCTATTTCTGTTTGAAACAATCCTTTATCCTCAAACAAAACTGAGTTGCCACATCAAACCTCCTTTATTCCTTATCATCCTCTCTCTAAAGAAAAAAAAGGGGTGGGGGAGAAACTGGTGAGATGGTTTTGTATGGTCATGACACCCAGCCCTAACCTGATGGTACTGTGGTGTTTTTGTCTGCCTAGGAATGAACTGCTCTCTCCTGGTCATTAGCGTGCTCAGACCTGAGTAGTAATTTACACAGGTCCCCTGTGATGAAACTCAAGGGCCATCTGGAGTGCCTGGGAGATCCCAGTGGCATGCAGGTGAGGATAATAGGATAACAGAGCAGGCAGGTAGTGACGCAGGTAGTGGCAAATGCTTTTAATTCCTGTGCTTGAGAGGGAGAGGCAGGCCGGTCTCCAGCCTAATCTACAGAGAGAGTTCCGGGACAGCCAGGGCTACACAGAGAGACCCTGTCTGTAAAAAAAATGTGCTTATTCCTGTGGGGCAGGGGATGAAACGGTCTTTTGCTGGTATATGACGGGAAGGACGAGATGGCTGAGGGAAGCAAAACAATTTTCTTGCCCAGCTGTGAATTCCACGGACATTTGTAATGTCCCGCCCGGCATGCTGCATGAGACTGCTGTCCTGCTAGCAGTAAGAATAAACTCATCTGATCTAAATTTGAGTTGGGTCTAAGTCTTTGGTCTTCCCCAGTGGGTTCAACCAGCCCAGCAGTTTGTTCAGCTCATTCGTAGGGGACCAGGCTTCCATACCCAGCCCCCACGTGGTGGCTCACAACTGTCTGTAACTCCAATCTCAGGAAGACTGACGCCTCTCATGGCCTCTGAGGGCACAGGATGTGCAGACATACATACAGGCAAAACACGCACACAAAAATAATAAAATGTGTTTTTAAGTTTAAAAAGTGTGTTTGTCTTTTAATTGGAGATGGGGCTCTCCATACGTAAGCCTGGATGCCTTTGAACTCACGGCAACCTGCCTGTCTTTTGCAGTTCAGGAAAGGTGACGGCTGACTCTTCTGACCTCCGCTGGAAACCAGGTACAGGGGTGGCTCACAGGCAAAACCCTCAGACACATACAGCTACGAATAAAGTCATTTTGTCTGAAATTCGCACAGCCATTCCTGTTCATGACTGTTTTTAAGGAGTTGTTTTGTTTGTTTTTGTTTTTTAAAAGACTCGTTTATTGTGTATATGGTATTCTGCTGCACGTGCACCTGCATTTCAGAAGAGGGCACCAGATCTCACTATAGATGGCTGTGAACTTGCTGGGAATTGAACTCAGGACCTCTGGAAAAACAGCCAGTGCTCTTAACCTCCGAGCCATCTCTCTAGCCCTGACAGCGACCCAAACAAAACCCAGTACGTAGAGCAAGCTGTCCTTGAACTCACAGAAATTTGCCTGCCTCAGCCTCTGGAGGGCTGGGATTAAAGCCTCCGCCCTCAGCCTCTCAGTTCTCACGCAGAAGCTGGGCTTCCCCACCCGGGTGGCCTCGGGGCTGTCCGGGGTCTCGGCTAGCTGCACCCTGCTCTCCGCCCATGGGCGGAGCCCTCCGCGAGACCTCGCCCGCCCCGGAACGCCGGCTCGCCAGGTCCGCCGAGGAGGCCGCGGGTCTCCGCGCCCCCGCGGTGCCAGCCTGCTCCCGGTGCCAGCCTGCTCCGCCATGCTCCGCGCGCTGCGCCTCCCGCGCCCCTGGAGGTCCCCGGCGGCCCGCGGCCGCGCCTCCCACGCCGCGATCCGGACACCCGAGATCCGAGTGCACCCGCTGACGGGTCCCGACCGAGGTAAAGTCGCGGGCCGGTCGGGCCAGGACCCTGCACACGGGGAGGCTGAGGCTGGAGAGGGAGGGTTGGATCTCAGGTGGACCCTGGGCCACCTGAGGGGGAGCTCCCCGGCTTTGTCAGGGCCCTGGCCGTGATCCAAGGGGCGGAGGCGGCGGAGCCAATCCGGTTGGGCCTGAGGGGATGAGGAGGGAGGGAGGGAGGGAGGGAGGTACAGGGTCCGCGGACACACAGGGAAAGTTCACTACCGTCGGCAGTAGGTCTTGTATTGTACAATGTGCTGGCAAGTTTGGATGTGTGATGAGACCTCAGGCGCGTTAACCGGGTGTGGACCCCTCTCTCCCGTGCGGTGTAACCTCACCCATCTCCTTTCCAGCGTTTGGTGGCTTGTTCCTGTCAGATTTACTTACTGATTTTATTATTGAATGCGTGTGGTTGCATGTGCCGCCGGGCGCACTTAAAATAACTTAGGTCTTCTGCGTGCATTTATATCTGTGCATCACACGAGTGGCCGGTGCCCGTGGGGGCCAGAAAAGGGTGTTAAAGCCTCAGGAACTGGAGTCACAGGTGGTTGTGAGTAGCCTATGTTCTTCTCTGCAGAGCCATCATGTTGCCTCCCCCCCCCATCAGTTTTAACTTAGACAGATGGCATTGCCCTGGGCTTTCTACTGAGTCTCTTCCAAGCCCTTCAAGGCCTGCGCCAAGCTTTGAAGAGCTGCTTTTCTGAGTAACTCTACACCGCCACCACCTTCCTGCTGCCGCACACCGGCCCCTCTGTGCATTTGTGACTTTTGAGAGCCTTGAAGGTTCTCCAACTGAGGCAGAACAGAAAGACTGGGAGTCTGACTAAAGCCTCTGGGCAGGGGAGAATGAAGCAGCGCATCTGTTTGTGGGGGCACAGACCTCGAATGGCAGCACTTGGGAGGCGGAGGCAGAGGCAGAGGCAGGTGGATCTGTGTAGACCAGCCTGGTCTACAAAGCAGGTTGTAGGCCAGCCAGGGCTACAAAGTGAGACCCTGTGAATAATAATAATAATAATAATAATAATAATAATAATAAATTTCCACATGAACTGCTGAGACAGGCTGGAGGGGAAAGCCCCCCTGCCACCAAATCTGACAAGTTCCAAACTGAATCCAGGGTTCCACGTGGTGGGAAGACCTGGCTCATTCAAGTTGTCTTCTGATTGCCACGCACAGGGCATGGAACACTCATGTCCACACTTACATACACACAATAGATAGTAAGGAAATAAATGTTTGTTTGGGTTTCTGTTGTTGTTGTTGTTGGGTGTTTTGTTTTGCTTCTGAGATAGGGTTTCTCTGTGTAGCCCTGGCTGTCCTGGAACTCAACTATGTAGACCAGGCTGGCCTGGAACTTTGGAGATCCTCCTGCCTCTGCCTCCTCAGTCCTGGGACTAAAGGCGTAGGCCCACCCCCTCCCCACAATAAACAAAAAAATTTAAAGAATGAACAGCACTAGTATAAAAGGCCTTTCCCCCCTTCCCAGTCGCAACTTTCTAGTGAGGCCTCACGCCAGCAGGCCACTAAAGGCAGTCAGTGGAGGGGATCGCTGAGCAGACAAGGCTGGCTTCAGCAGCAGCTCTGGGTCCAGTAATCCATGCTGCTGTGGTGGTTCCCTGCAGTGGTGCTGAAGTGGGCTGTTCATAGCTGCGCTGCCTTGAAGTCACCCCTGCCTTTTGCCAAAGAAAGGACTTAAGAAAGGACTGCATCGTGGCTGGCAGCTTCCTGCTCGGGGCAGCTGGGTGTAAACGAATAAGCAAGAAGCTAGCTGACTAGCCCACAACTAACAATTCTGCCATGACAGGGGGAAGGATTAAGAGATTTCTACAAGGCCCAGCTGTGGTGGGGCACACCTTTATTCCTGCCACTCAGGAGGCAGAAACAGGTGGAGCTCTGGGTTCGAGGCCAGTCTGGGCCACAGAGCTACGTCTAGGACAGCCAAGGCTACACAGAGAGGCCCTGTCTCCAAAGAGATTTCTACAAGAGAGATGTAGAAAATTAACATTCACAAGATTTTTATAACGTGTATTTTGGGTGTGTAGAGGTCAGAGGACAACTTGGCTCTCCATTATACGGGTCCCAGGGATGAGTTAAAGTTGTCAGACTTGGCAGCAAACACCTTCACCCACTAAGCCTTCTCTCTAGCCCCTAAAATTAGGATTCACAAGTCTAGGTCTCGTGCTGGGCATGGCGGCACACTCTGATAAGCCCAACACTTGCTAGGTAGAAGCAGGAAATCGGTAGTTCAAAGCTGTTCTGAGCTGCATTAGACATTGTCCAAAAAAAGACGCTGGGCAGGGTGGCACGTGAGAGGTTGGCTATCTGTGAGGTCAGCCGGGTCTATGTGGTGAATTCCAGGCTTGCCATGGATGTAGTACTTACCTAGCATACGGGAAGCCCCAGGTTTGATCCCAAGCACCACATAAACTGGGTTTGGTGATGCTTGTCTAATCCAGTGCTTAGGAAATAGAGGTAGAGGCAGGAGGATCAGACAGTCAGGATTACCCCCCTGGCTACACAGCGAGTTAGACGCCAGCCTGGTTGTTACATCAGACCCCACCTCCACAATAACATAAAGAATAACAATAATTTCTGGAAAAAGAATCCATGCAGGTGAGTACTACAAGCTGAGGAGGGGCCTGTGACTAGTCAGGGCCCATGTGAGGTCCTGGGGGTGGTTGTTTCAGCTCTACTTCTTACTTTTTAAAAAAGATTTATTAATTTATCTTATGTATATGAGTGCTCTGTTCTCATGCACACCAGAAGAGAGAATCAGGTTCCATTACAGATGGTTGTGAGCCACCATGTGGGTGCTGGGAATTGAACTGGGGACCTCTGGAAGAGCAGCCAGCGCTCTTAACTCCAGCCCCTCAGCTCTACTTCTTGATCCTGGCTGGTGTATAGAAGAACATTTGCCTGAATATTACTCTGTAGAGGGAAATGTGTGGTTGAGAGGGGGAGACAAGAAAATGGAGGGAGTTACGGAATTAAAAGTGTGTATGAGTGAGCGTGCGGGTCCCTGTGCCAAACTGCCTGCTTTTGTTTCTCTTGTCGCTTTGCTTCACAGTTCACAAGCCCCTCTCCTTTTCTGCGGCAGAAAGAGCAAGGGTTATTCTATTTAATGACTGGAGAAACTGAGGCCCGAGTGTGTGGCTTGCTGCAGCTCACATGCCTCCTGACCCCAGGCCTCAGCTTCACTGAGAAGGGCCAGCTAGCTCACTCAAGGCTGCCTGTCAGTCACTGGAGGCCGCCTGTCCCTTGCAGGAATCACTGAGATTCTGATGAACAGACCTCATGCCCGAAATGCTCTGGGGAACGTGTTCGTTAATGAGGTGAGAAATGGTACATCAGGGTGTGGCCAGGGCTGGGCCTATCTGAGGAGGAGTTATCTGAGGATGTCCTCTGTCTTCTACAGATGCTGGATGCTCTGGCCCAGCTTCGGGAGGACCAGCAGGTCCGCGTGCTGCTCTTCAGAAGTGCAGTGAAGGGTGTGTTTTGTGCAGGTGGGCTCCCTCCCGTACCTCTTCTTTAGTGGTTGGGGTGCATCGGGGCTCCAGCAAAGGACCCGTCCCCATGTTACAGCTAAGAACGCACTCAAAAACACAGGCAGGTAAAGTTCCTCCCCAAATTTGATTTACACAGCTCAGTAAGGGATACAGTAAGGTTCAGTCTGAACTTGGCCTCTTTGACCCATATCTTTGTTCTTTCTACCTTGCTTCCTTCTGACCCTTTACGGAGGAAATGGAGTCACTGAGTCCCAACAGGCTCACGAGGTAAATGTCAGTCCTTGTCTCTAGAGCTTTTCAAACCTGCATCATCTGGCTCTCACAAAGGTACCTCGAACTTGTTTCAAAGGCCAGAGAAACATGCACCCGAAAGTTTACAAGACAGAAGTGAAAAAACAAAACAAAACACACAGCTATCAGCCCCCTTGGGCCCTACTGAACCAACCTTTAAAGAATTAATTAGTGGCCAGGAGTGGAGGTGGACACCTTTAATCCCAGCACTTGGGAGGCAGCAGCAGGTGGATCTCTGAGTTCGAGGCCAGCCTGGTCTACAGAGTAAGTAAGACAGCCAGGGTTACAGAGAGAATCCCTCTCTGGAAAAACCAAAACCAAATAAACAAACAAATTAGTGGGTTAGGCAGTAGCAGTCAGTGCTCTTAACCCTTGAGCCATCTGTGCAGCCTCTAGCCAGCATCCTTTGATGCACAAAGGATGCTCACTCTGAAGAAGTCTGCTTCATTGTGATGCTGTGGTTGCCCCTCTCTGCACTGGTACCTGCTTCTCCCACTGCGGCTGGGTTTCCCGAATCCTTTCCTTCCTCCCTGGCGGCTTCTGCTCCTTCTGTCTCCTTTTGCTCGCTCCTTTGACTGCTGGGATTTTGTAATGGCTATTTCCTAGCGGCCAGCAGCAGCTTGTCCTCTACAGGTGCAGACCTGAAGGAGCGGGAGCGGATGAGTCCCGAGGAGGTGGAGATCTTTGTCAGGCGCCTCCGAGGCCTGATGAGTGAGATCGGTGAGTCTGAGGGTGGGGTGGAGGGATGGGGTGGAGAGAGTATTCTTTCTGTCTTGAGCTCAATGGGGACACAGGGGACTCTCTCATGAGGGGCTCAAGGGATTACATAGAGTAGAGGGGGCGGGGCACTTCTTCTCTACCTCATTTTAAAAACTGTTATTATTTTAGTCAGTGTAGGTAGTCTAGATTGGACCTGCCCCATTGCAGGCATTGCAAATGCCACCATGCCTAACTACAAGTTATTTCCCGCTCTGTAGCCATGTGTCCGGTCCAGTGGACCTTCTCCCTGTCCTCAGAACTCCTGCCCAGTGACTCGAGTGGTCAAGTTCACTGAACACACTTTCATGCTTTGACAATGGCTATTTCTATTGCCTGGTACATCCTTCCCAGCTACTTGACTTTTCATCCACTCTTTGAGGCCTCCAGCGCTTCCTCCTACCTCACCAACTCTTTGTGCTCCTTACCAGAGCAGACAAGGTCTCAGACTGTTGTTGCCTGGCTATGAGTTTACGTTCCTTCTTAGGCGGATCCCCACGGGGGCAGGGCCACGCCTGACTCAGCTCCACGCTGGCACGTGGCACAGGGCTTCCATGTTGGCACACAAGGGGGTTGTCAACCCCCTTTCCTGTTCCCAATCCTCTCTTGGGCCCAAAACTTACTCTATTGGGAAAATCAGCTTTCTTCTCAGATAACCTGGTGGAGGCACCTGTAAGGTGGCCTGCCCTGGGGTTGGCAAAGCCCTCCAGGCCACCAGCTGAGGGCTTCTGTCCTGGACCTGTTTGCCTTTGCAGGCTGAGCCTCTCTTTGTCTCCACAGCAGCCTTCCCTGCACCCACCATTGCAGCCATGGATGGATTTGCCCTGGGCGGGGGTCTGGAACTAGCCCTAGCCTGTGACCTCCGAGTAGCAGGTACTTGGCAGGGTGGAGCTGGGGGGTAACGGGGTGGGACAGGCGAGCCAAGCAGGGAAAATCACGCTTCTGAGCTGAGACCAGCAGAGTAGGAGACACGGAGAAAGCAGGCGAGGCTGCTCCACCGCCCAGTGCTGTTATACCGTGCCTCTGAGAGCTGTTTTCCTCATCCGAGAATGGGTGCAAAAACCCCTGGGAGGGGAAGCCAAAGAGGACAAAGTTAGGGAGTTTGTCCATCTAGATTTGGCCAAGTCAGATTACTTGAACTGAACAATGGTGAGACATGAGGGCTGTTTCTCATTGTCCCTGCTCATTGCAAAGGTCACCGGGCAGTGTCCTCAACCGGGCTTGTGATTACTTGTTCTACAGTTGAGCCCTAAGCAGTGGAGGATAACAAAGGTCACCCGTCACTTTTCAAGGTCACACTCAGCTGGGAGAGCCCTTCTCACAGGAAGGCTGGAACCACTGTGCCTATCCCTTCATGCCGTCTCTTTCAGACCCAGGAATATTAAAATACATACCCAGGCATGCAGTTTCTGTTCCAGTCTGTCTGACACGGCAGAAGGGTGGCCCCATTTTCCCCCTGCAGAGGCTCTGTTAGGGAAGACCTGCTGACTCCCAGCCCTAGCAGCTGTGGTGGTAGGTTGCTAGTTTTCCCCATCCCCCACTCAGGCTAGGACTCTTCCATAGCAGCGTCTGGAGAGGTCTGGGAGGAGTAGCCGGAGAGACAGAGCTATGGACTAGTCATGGAGGATGGGCATCGGGCAGCTTCACCCTGTTCTGTTTCAACAGCTTCCTCAGCCGTCATGGGGCTGATTGAGACCACTCGAGGACTCCTCCCTGGGGCAGGTAACCCCTTGCTTTTCTCTCCCACTCCTTATCCTGGGTCCTTCCCTCCTGACTGTTCCCAAGATTTGCCCTTCTTCCCTGTTCCGTCTCTCCATCCCGACAGGAGGGACTCAGAGGCTGCCCCGCTGCCTGGGTGTGGCCCGGGCAAAGGAGCTCATCTTCACAGGCCGGAGACTGGATGGGGTACAGGCCCACGAGCTGGGCCTGGTGAATCACGCTGTGGCTCAGAATGAGGAGGGTGATGCCGCCTACCACCGGGCACTGGCACTGGCTCAGGAGATCCTGCCCCAGGTATGGCACCGGCTCAGGAGCTCCTCCCTCACAAAAGGGAGGCGTGACAGGAGGCCCCGGGGGCCAGCTGTTTCCTGGAACTGCACGAGGCCCACCCTGGAGTTTTGGCACGTATTCTGTTATCCAGTAGCCAGGCCAAGTTGAGTTCTGAGCTAACACATGAACTGAGCTGAGGAGGGCTGGCGTGGTGGGTGGACTTCCAGCCATCAAAGCTGAGGAGGCTGCTAACTCCCCGTGATGGCAGCCACCTTCGTCTCCTGTACGGAGCGTGGCGGTGTGTGTGTGTGTGTGTGTGTGTGTGTGTGTGTGTGTGTGTGTATGAAAAGTCAACTACACTGGGCCACACGGTCCCTCGTAGCGGCCCAAGTCTGAGACGCACAGTGACATTGCACAGACAGCAAGCATTGCCTTTAGGTGACCCCAAGGACGGGGAAACTACATATGCTGCCAGCCACCTTGCCCAGCACACTGCAGTTTCTTGGAATAGCCAGGACATACATTAACTCATTTTAAAAAAATAATCCAGGAAGGACCAGGAGCTGGTGGAGAGGACTTTATGCGCTAACCCTCGGCTACTAAGTTAAAGGCTAGCCTGGGCTATATACATGAGCCCCAGGGTCCATTCCCAGCACTGAAGGGGGTGATCCCACAAGATTCAAACTCCTTGCTGGGCAGGTTTAGACCCGAGATCTAGCTGACTTGGGTCAGCTGGCTTTTCACAAAGGAGGCTGGGGCAGGAGGTAGGGCTGAGAGCAAGTTTCCTAAAGGTGAAAGGCAACTGAACTTACCAAGTGACTGCAGCATGGAAACATCGATTACAGTAAAACTTTTAAGATTGCGGAATATGTGACTGGGAGGTCAGCCGGCAAAGTGTTCGCCTCCCATGCATGAGAGTCAGAGTTCGGGCCCCAGGACGAATGCAAAAATGCCAGAGGTTTGGGGCCAGCCAGCTTAAAGTGATTGGGGAGCCAGTGGCAGACCGTGTCTCAAAAATGTCAAAAAATCTAAAAAAATGTCAGCCAGCCACCGGAAGAAGAAGTGAGGTTGTTATCTGTCTCCACACACCTATACTGGTGTGCATAAAAACAAACATACAGACAATCATGTACATGGAATTTTAATAACCTGCAGGTGAAATATATTAATTTCAAAACATTTTTAAACATTACAAAACAGCCAAAATATAAAATTACAAAAATATTAGCCATATATTAGTTAACATTAAGATTACATCTAAAGCCAGTTATAGCAGCTAGCACCCATAATGCTAGCACTCAGGAGGTTGAGGTAGGAGAATTTCTTTAAGTTCAAGACCAGCTTGGGCTACTGAGATATTAAGACCCCCCAAACTTGAGAGGAGAGGAAACTTCTCCAGTCTCTCTCTTGTTTTTCGAGACAGGGTTTCTCTGTGTAACCTTGGTTGTCCTGGACTTACTTGTAGACCAGGCTGGCCTCACACTCAGAGATCTACCTGCCTGTGCCTCCCTGAGTGCTGGGATTACACTGGGGTGTTCTTTAAATTGTGGGTCAGGGATCATTAATTTGTTTCAAACCAGTTTTCTTTCTATGTGCTCTTTGGCAAGGAGCAGTGTTTAAATGGCGCCTGCTGCCCTCTGCTGTCACCCCAATGCTGACAAGCTGTGGACATGCTTGGTCAGGAAGTCTCTGGGTTTATACAGAACTCAGAAGGAACAAGGGAGTGACTGAAGCCTCCGCAGAGAGAGGCAAGTTAGCAAGCTAGCTGGACCTGGATATTGCCTTTTGAGTAAACTATGCAGAAGTTCAAGGCGATTCAGATTTCCAAATGTAAATGGCATGTATTCTGTTATCCAGTAGCCAGGCCAAGTTGAGTTCTGCAGTATTTCCAAATGCATCAATGGCAGTATCCTAGAGTTGCAGGCATAGATGTGGCTCAGTGGTAGAGTGCTTGCCTAGCACACACAAGGCCCTAGTTAGGTTCGATCCTTAGCACCAAAATAAAAAAATAAAAGGTCCAGGAATGGTAGCACACACCTTTAAACCCAGCAGAGGCCAGCCTAGTCCACACAGCAGGATCCAGGCTAGCCAGAGCTACATGGTGAGACCTTGTGTCTAAAGTAAAAGAAAAGTAGCTCTGTGCACCAAAATACCAGCCTGCCCACACTGGTGGGCACTGTGGCCCACACCTGTCCCACAGCTAGAACTTTCTGAGTAGGGACGGCGTATAAGCAGTTAGCACCTAGTGGGCAAACCACTGAAGGGCGAATGACTCGCTCTGAGTTTGGTCAGACCTGCATTATGCATAGATTATCCTTAGACTAAAGCAGTTCGCTGGTTCTGTGTGAACATCAAAGGAACAAGCATACCAAGGCCGCCCTGATCCAGTACTCTTACTCCCCAGTTACGGCTTGAATTTTGTTCCGCGTTTTTTTTGTTTTTATTTTGTTCCCCCTTTTCAATTCTTCTTTTTCTTGCGGTTCGGGTTTTCAATTTGTTTTTCTTGCTTCCCCTTCCCGGTTGTTGGCTTGGGGGTGTTAAGTTTTTACTTTAATGAGAAAATAGGTGCTGGTGGCTGGTTATCACTCGTGGCAAACAAACAAACAGAACAGAGAGGCAAGAAAGGCATAAAACATACCCACTCACTCACACTTGCTGAGATGGGGGGCTGGAAGAACGGCGGTGGGGAGGTGCCTGGGAGTTGGGGACTCACTGAATACACGTGGTACGGTGCTTCAACCCATGAGCCCCTATTTTATGTGTGTGAAACGTGTGTCTGTAAGCGCTGTGACCAGCATGTGGTGGCAAATGCCTGCAATCCTGAGGCTAAGGCCCAGTAACTCAGCAAGATCTTGCCTTAAATGTTAGCTCAGAGGTGAGGGGCCCACTGTGGGTTGAACTCTGAGGGAGACTTGCCTAGCATGGGTGAAGCTCTGGGTTTAATGTCCAGCACCAAAGATGGGCCGAATGACAGCCTGAGGCGGCTAAGACTAAAAGGGGTAGGAGTGTGCTTCTTTCTTTACTGGTGGTTACCAGACAAGGTCTCATTATGTAGCTCTGGCTAGCCTGGAACTTGCTATGTAGACCAGGCTGGCCTGGTGAAGGAAGCTGTAAGAGGCTGAACAGTAAAGAAACAGATGTTTTCAGTAAGAAACCTAGACACAGACTTAGACTTGTACCTTCTTGTTCAGAGCTTTGTATCTCTTTAGTCCAAGTTTTGGGTGTTTTCTCTCCCCTAGGCTCCCATAGCGGTGCGCCTGGGCAAAGTTGCCATTGACCGAGGAATGGAGGTAAGATTCTATTGGTCAGGATTCCTATGTCAGTCACTGGCTAGGTATATTTCCACCATGCGGCCGTCAAGAACTCAGAAATGGACTCTATAACACTCCCAGAGTCAGATCCCTGTGTGTATGCACCCCACCTCACTGGGAAGTGTGGTAAGATTTTTGATTGCATCACTTCTGCATGGAGAAGAAAAAGGTTCAGAAGGGCAGGACCACGTACAAAGTGAGCGGTTAAAAGGCAAGCCTGTGTGGTCCTTTCCTCACGTGTCACCTGAGTCTAGGCTGGCGCAGGTCCCAGGACATCAGCTACCTGTCAGTTCTTCCTCTGCACGCTGCACCAGACCAGATGTGGGTCTGAACTATGTCCACTGCCTATGTGGTATTAACGCTATTCTCCGAAGAACAGCCGCTGTGGGGGACTGGCTCAGCACTTGCCTGGCCAGCGCAAAATCCTGGCTTCAGCCCACAGCTCAGAAGAGTTGCTGCTCAGTTTTGATATTTGAGAGCTTGTTTGGAGTGTTTAGCAGTGGGGCACAGCTACAGTACTCCCTTGACCCAAGACCGGTCCCTCCTCTATTTGGGGAAGGCCGTCCTCTTCTACCGAGCATGTAGACTTGGAAGGGAGGCACATGAAGTGGGAGGGAGGAAGGGGACAGCTTCCTAGTCGGCCAGATCACTGGAATCAGCCCTGGCAGCCAATGGGATGGGAGATGCCTCAGCCAGATGGCTCTCACATCCCACTTTTGATATCTGAAAGATCGCACACATCTGTACCTGTACCATTTGGGAGATGGAGGCAAAACTCTTTCTTCCTCATACTGGTGAAGAGTTTGTTGAGTGCCTGGTTAAGAGAATGTTTGGCAGGGTGAAGGTGATAGCACACACCTTTAATCCCAGCACTCAGGAGGTAGAGACAGGCAGATCACAGAATACAAGGCAGGCCAGGGCCATGTAGAGAAAACAACAAGAAAGAATGTTTGCTAGAGCTGAAGATTAGTGGCCAGGAATGATGGTACACACCTACAATCCCGGAATCTGGAAGGCTCAGAGTTTAAGGTCACTCTAAGCTACCCTGCCTCGCTGTAGCTCCTTGGCTCCCTCTTTGATACGATGTGTGTTTGTGTCTGTGTGCATGAGTGTGCGCTATGTTCAGTCCACAGTGGATAGGGGCAGGCTCCAGAGGAAAGTTAAGTACGAGCCAAAACACAGGCATATAAACTGAGGATTGACTAAGAATGACAGGAGCCAACCTGGAAGCCAGGAGTCCAAAGACCACCTCTTCTACTTACTGTTACCTCCAGTCCTAAGTTAGGCTATCCCGCCTTCCTGCCGTGTCAGACTGCTCAATGTTTCGGAAAGTAAGTTTTAAACTGCTTACTAGTGATTGAGGCCTGCCTGTGGCTGCAACCGTGACTGTGCCGCAGCAGAGACTAGAGAATGTACCAGGTCGTAGGACTGGAGCCTCACTCCTAAGTCCTGTCAAAGACAATCCTCAGAGTGACAAAAGGCACGACCAGGCGGTCAGGAGGAAGAGACACTGTCTGAAACAGCAGCTCACGGCCCTGTATCTGGAGGAAGTCACTGCTGCCCAATAGCCGCATCACCCACACCCATACCCCTGCCCATTTCAGCGTCCTTTAGCGCTGCTGTGAGGTCCAGGCATCAGCACAGAGCAGCAGTCGGTTCTATGCAGACTGGTGGAGACAGGAGGATGGGTTGGCTCTTCTATGAGGAAAGGGTTGGACAAAGTCCTGTTAACTCAGGGAGCACTGTTTTTGCAGGTGGACATTGCGTCAGGGATGGCTATCGAACACATGTGCTACGCCCAGGTATGTAACTGCTGTTCGTTTGTGTACGCTTGTGGGGGGCCTAGGCAAACATGGGCAGACTCGTGCAGTTTAACTATGCCAGTGCCTAACTAACCTAAGTGGCTCAAGGAATCACAGGTCTTCACCTGAAGACTCTCCTCAATCATACGGTAGACAGAACCAGAGCAGACATAGGCTTCACAAAGCAGAAAAAAAATGGCTTGTTTTGCCTGGTCCCAGCTGAACTGGAGTTGGTAGTGGACAGAGCCTAGTGACACCCTCATGTGTGCTCTGAATTCTCTGAAGTCTGCTCTATCCTCTCTAATGGCAGGAGCTGAGCTCTGCAGAGGCCAGTAGTGACTGCATAGCTGCTGGAGGCTCTCCTTCCTGAGACCGCAGCCTCCGAGGCTCACAACTTTGCATGACGCAGATGCTATCACAGGCTAAATCCACTTATGCAATGGCCTTTTTGGCCTCTGGTCTTATTCTTCCCAAACTAATACCCAATGTATCTTTGCAGAACATCCCAACCCAGGACCGGCTAGAAGGGATGGCAGCCTTCAGGGAGAAACGACCCCCAAAATTTGTCGGCAAGTGATCCAGTTAACTTTGAGCACACACCATAAAGCCTAAGATCCAGAGGAAACGTCTGCAGCAGGCTAGACCTCTTGGCTCACCTCTGGCCTTGAGTTGTATCACAAGGACAATGCCAGGCATTGTTCCTAGAGTCAAGGTGCTGACCAGTCCACTCACTGCCACCTCCCATGTTGCTCACCTCGGCTAGTCACTGGGATGGAGGCCTGCCTGGTTCTCTTCACTCAATTAAGCTTTGGGTCCATGTCACTGGCTCTGATCACCATGGAACAGCAAGAACGTAGCCCTTGTTTCTTTCTCGCACAGAATAAACCTATCCAGGTTTATCTGAACAAGTTTCAGGAGCCAGGCCACAGATTCCAGCTCTCTGCAGGTAACTCAGGGGAACTCTGGACAAACCATTTGACTTCTCTAAGCTTTCTGTATCTGGAAGTCAGTTATGATGTGTAAAATCCTTGTGCTCAATAAACACTCTGCAACTGTTAGCTTGCACTGGGACCGTGGGGGGTTGGGGCAATGGACACCTTCTGCAGACTGTGCTGCGGCAGGAAGGCCTAGTCTCCAGGAGCGCTGACAAAGGGCTAGCAGCTCTGAGAGAAGGGACAGGCAACCAGGCAGGCAACAGTGACTCTGTGCCCAGAAGACAACTGGCATTTGAACTGGCCTGAGCAAAAGTGAGCTGGCAGGCGTCCTACTTGGAGAATAAAGGTAATATAGGGCCAGCTCCTCCAGTTACTGTTTTTCAAAACGCAGCTGAGTAGAAAAACAACAAAACAAAGAAAAAAAAAAATCCAACTTCTCACCAAGGAAAGGAAGGAATCCACACCATTCCTCAGAACAGTTCTGCAGGACACAAACTGCTGACAGTGTTTGTTACTGCTGGGGCTGGTTCTCGTAAACCTTTTGTGTCCACATTAGGACAAGCATCCACTGAAATACTCTGCAAAGACTTTTGGAGGCCTGTCCTCTTTCTCCCAGCTTTGGTCATAGCATTAACCAAATGAGAATTTCCTATGCATTCTTTTCATCACTAACTTTAGCCTTCAGCCTTACATATTCATTCACACTCAATGGCCCCACTCCTCCAATCTGAGGAAAAGGGGGAAAGAAAATCAAAGCTGTCAGAATACGGGAGTTCATGCTTGCAACCCCAGTACCAAAGCAGTAGGATTGCTGAGCTCAAGGCCAGACTAGGCTACACACAGCCTGGAGCAGCTGAGGAAATGCCACAATACCAAGGTCTCCCTGAACTCTTCGACCCAAACTTTTTTTTTTGTTTTCTTAGACAGGGTTTCTCTGTGTAGCCCTGGCTGTCCTGGAACTCCCTCTATAGACCAGGCTGCCTTCAAACTCATAGATTCACCCACCTCTGCTTTGATTAAACGAGTGCACCACCACTGCCCTGGCTCAGGACCCAACCCTTTCGTCAACAGAGGAAAGCAACAAGAAAAAAACACACCAAGATGGTCAAATGATAAATGGCAATAGTTGATAAACCCCAACATCTGGTTCCAAAACTCCATTTCCCAAAGACAGAAGCCCTGTCCTTAAGAAGCAGCTCCCCTCACAGGCCCCAGGGTCAAAAAGGGCGCTGGGGCTGTGGGTGTCTCTGGTAGCCTGTGAAGTGCATCCTGAAGTCCTCCAGGATGGAGGCCGCCATCTGCCTCACCTGGGCGTTGGTCTGGTCATGCTCCTGGATATCATGCACGAGCTGCAGGCCTCCATCTTCTATCAACAGCTTGCAATACTTGCTAGCTAAAAGAAAAACAGAGATGCTCCATGGACAACTGGCATTTCAAATATTTCCAATTTGCCACATTCCCGTGAAAGAAATGGAGTAATTAGATATGGTGAAACCAAGTATGGTCATTGCAGTGTGTTTTTTTTCTAGACAACTCTATGCTTCAAACATCTTTAGGTCTACTAGCTTTTGGAAAAAGGAGCACACCACAGCTGGAGAAATGGCTCGGCAGTTTTAACAGTGCTTACTGCATTTGCTGGTCCCTCATAGGTCCATAGGAAACTCCAGTTCCCCAAACTCCAAAGAGCAGTCCAGTGAGCTCAGCCCCAACTAGAGGTAGATCTCTGGCAGTTACAAAGGCCAGCATTTCTTAGGGACTTGTGAACCTGGTTCGCATCTACCGAAAGGGATCATTTCCCCTGCCTCTGGCAGAAGGAGCGAAGGCTTAGTTGTGGTGCCTCTTAGGATAGCAAAACTCATGCTGGGCTCCAAGCTCCCTCAGCAACAAAAGGACCTGTTTCACATGTCAAAATCCTCCCCTTCTCAGCTCTTTTCCCATCCTAAACTCCCCCCAGATAACCATTCTCAGTATAACACCCTCCCCCCAGATAGTCCTGACCATGTCCAGTCTGCTTTCTCTCTCTCATATCTAAAATAAAAACCTTCCCCACAACTAGACCTTGGCGCAGTCACGTTATAGTTTATACAGTTCCCAACACCCACATGGCAGCTCACAACCACCCTCCCAACACGCTTTTTCTGGCCTCCATAGGTTCCTGCATGCATGTGGTACACATACAGACACACACTCAAGTACACATATGCACATAAATATTCTAAATGTTCAACTGAATGGATAAAGTAAATCTCAGGATGGAGCTGGTGCACACCTTTAATCCCAGCACTCGGGAGGCAGAGGCAGGAGGAGCTCTGGTCTACAGAATGAATTCCAGAACAGCCAGGGCTACACAGAGAAACCCTGTCTTGAACGACCACAGAGCCAGAATAAGAAGGGACAAAAGCTCTCTGGGTTGGAGAGGCCGCTCAACTTTTAAGAGCACTTGCTGCTGCTCTTCCAGAGGACTTTGTAATTCCAGTTTCAGGGGATCTGAAAGCTTCCAGACTCCACAGATACTACACACACGGTATACAGTCATACATGCTTGTAAAACACCCATACACAGAAAGCAAAAGCATATCCAGGCATGGTGGCACATTCAGGGCTACATAAAGAAAGCCTGTCTCAAACAATAAACAAGTAAGAGTATCAGTGATGTTTTAACACCCGAAATTAACCTGTAAGTCCCTCCTGCCCAAGAACCAGGTAACTCCCTGGAATGCTGGGAGTTGTAGTTCTTTGAAAAATAACAAAACCTGTTAAGAAAAGATGGTTTGTCCTTTATTTTAAGCCCCTGCATGTCATGGGTTGGGGCCACTCCAGCTAGGAAATTCCAGGGAACAGTCCTGACCAACATCCATCTCTTGATCAGTGGCGTTTAATAAAGCTTGCTTTAAATCTGGCCCAAAATAATGGAATTAGCTTTTCTCTAGTGAATCTCAGATTAACATATGGAGGCCCCAAATTCACTCTTCACTCTGGGACCCTTGAGAGGTGAGCTGCCAGGGCCCACGCATGTTGGGATGGTTGGTCAGTGGTGCCCCTGGAAGTACTTTCAACCCAGTGGACTCCAGAGGTGAATGGCTACACCCAGAGGAAAACAGTATGGGGTACTTTATCTGATGAACAGAAAGATGTGACAGGGTTGTACATACATTTGGGCACAGGGACACATCCTGTGACCTACCATTGATTTCTGGTTAATTGAATTTGAAGTACTGTAGGCTCATTTCATTGCAGAGAGAGGCCTGGCACCTTGTGGTCAACAGAGTTTCAGAGCCCAGGGACAATTCGGGGTATTCCACAAAATTGGGAGCCAAAACTGAGAATTTCCACAGGCCTAACGTGGATTTGGGGAGCCAAGGATGACTCAGAATGGCCCTACCTTTGATGGGTTCCTAGCATCTGGGTTACACAAGGAGGAACTGTTAAATGTCGTTTAGTTTTTCTGTTGTCGCCTTGGCCTCATGTCTTATGTGTCTGGCCTATCTTTTGTGTGTTCTGACCTGGGGCTGGAAGCACTGCAGCTCCATAAGTCAGGAGCTGCCTGCGCCACCCTGTCTCCCGTCTATGTGTGGCTTGCAGAGAGACTTTACATCCTACAGCACTGGCACGGGCATAAAGACTTGGGGGCGTGGGATTTGGTGGGCCAGGCTTGGGCCCAGCAAGCAGCTTTGTAAAGCCCAGGGTCCTACACAGAAGCCTGGAGGTGGTTTCTTGCTCCCTCTGGCCATCCAACAGCACCACTGAACAGCTCCAACTTTGACATATGGATGGACCTATGACCTTGATATGCTGTTAGGGGATGGGCTTTTGCACTGTGTGTTCAGATACTGATTTCTGAGATCTGGTCACAGTCCAAATGTGAGCATTGTCATTTCTATGAAGAATCTCCTGTCTCAATGTTGTGTAAAAATTATTCCCCAATTATCTCTGATTGGTTAAGAAAGAAACTGGGCAGAGGAGACAGAAGGTGGGAATTCTGTTCCCAGTCAGGGGATCTCAGGTAGGGACCAGGGAGGCAAAGAGGAAGTCGCCAGGAGGAAGAAGAAGGTACCATGAAGAAGCTATGAGATGTTCAACAGGAGGACAGAGAGATACAGCAGAAGGCCAAGGGTAGACGGCAAGTAACGAACGGCACACGGCTGGGAGGTAGCCAGATTAGCATAACTGGGTTAAAACAGTTAATACCTGCCCAGTGATAGTATCTAAATCTTATTAATAAATCCAATAGTTCTCTGTAGCAATTATTTGGGAGCTAGGGCAGGTAGTAGAAAAGACCCTTACTAATCCCACGATTCAACATTTGGCGTTCAGCGTGGGATTAGAAATACAAACAGAGGGCCTGAGAAAGCTCAGACAGCCAGGCAAGAAAGCCGCAAAAGCAGCTAGGAAGGCAGGGGAAAGGCATGACTTACAGACACAGTTTCTGAAGACTGGGGGAACAGCAGAACACCACCAAGGGAGAGGCTGCACCCCTCCTGTGACTGAGGGAGGAGGGCTAACGTTCCAGCTCCATCCTCGTGAGGCCACCACCTTCCCTCAGGTCAGAGGCTGTCTCCACCCATAGCTGTCTGGGGCAATTTCAGCCTGTGCTGGCAACAGGGCTTTTTCCCAAGCTTTGCGTGGTGCCAGAGAAGGGTTGTAGGTGGCACACTGCTTCCACGGGCCCCACAGTTAAATAGCCATGAGTTAACTCAACTGGCAAGTTCCATGCACCACGGTTTCTCTCAGGCTTTCTCCAGAACACTGGTGATGGCATCTGCAGCAGGAGAAGGACCTGGCATCGAGTGAGCGTGGGCTCACCTGTGTGAGCTCCAGTTGCACAGGCCAAATCCCTGCTCTGAGAAGCCAGCAAACTGCAGTGCACTGCTGTCAAACAGCTTCCTAGGACACAACAGCAGCAGCCTAGAGGTGCCTACCGTGGGAAAGGATAGGGCATTTGTTGAGACCCAACTCACAGTGATGCTGGCAAACGTGAAGCTTGGCATACATACCAGCTACAGACAGCGGAGGCACAAATGCCTCTCCCTGAGAGCAGAAAGGCTGAGGCGGATTTCACAGCAACGGCCTAACTATTGAACAGGTTTAAAAAAATGTGTGAAATGTATGCTTAAAAAAGGAAGACTGAGCATGAAAATTCATAGATAGACACAAATAATTTTAAATTGATAATAGAACAGAGAAACAGGGCCAGAGATACCAATACTTCCCTAGATCAGCTACTAGGTGAAAGTCCATGTGCTGAGGTGCCAATGTAAGTGATATATCAGGAGACAACCTTGGCATTATGTCACACGGCAGCTTTAAATGCTTGGAACCATGCGAAGAAGCAGGAAAACACTGATTACTCATACTACGGGTCCAAAGGAAACATTCACTAACTTTCTACAAAGGCTGAATTCAGCTGCAGATAGAAGGGCATCAGAGCAACAAGCTAGGAAAGCATTTTAGCTTTTGAAAATGCTAATCCTGAATGCAAAAAAGTGAGCGGGCCTCTAAAGGTAAGATCAGCACCAGGAGATGAATGGATCAGAAATACAGCTGATGTTGGATCTCATTAATAGGATATGACTTTAATACAAGTGCTCTCTAAAGCTTTCGAGAAAACCAAAACTCTCCAATGTCTTAATTGTGGTGAGCATGGTCATTTCAAAAAGAACTGTAAAAAGAACCAAACTTGATTCTGAAATTAAGGCCTATGCCTTTTAGAATATGCAGAAAGTGTGGCAAAAGGCAACAGTGGACTAGTGAATATAGATCAACAGGGACAAACAGGATAACCCCTTACCAAAATATACCCGGGGACCTCTTGTAGCCCCCAATGACAAATTCAAATCAGCCATTTCAGGGCAGCAGTAGAGATAGATCAGCGGTTAAGAACATTGGCTGTTCTTCCAGAGGACCCTGGTTTAATTCCCAGAAACCACATGGCAGCTCAATACTGTCTGATCTGTAACTCAAATTCTAGTGGATCTGTTCCCTCACACAAACACCAAATGTACATAAAAATAAATACACTGCTCTGAAGGTAGACAGTGAAAATCCAGATATCAAAATCAGAGCAACTTCGATAGACATTAAAAACCCAGAAGAGACCAAGAAACAAGTATCTGACAAAGGTTTATAGATGTTCAAAGGCCAAAACTAGTTGTTTATAAATAATACTGAAATTGAAGTAATGGTGCACACTGGAGCATATGAAACAATAATCTCGCTAAAGTCTTGGACTCCAGATTGGCCTCTGCAGAAGGTAGATACTCAATTCCAAGGGGTTGGAGCCTTATTCCAGGTAAAACAAAATATAAAATGGCTTAAATGTATATGGCCAGAAGGCCAAATAAGAAAATTAAGACCATGTGTAGTTGATATAGCCATGAATTTCTAAGGAAGAGATCTGTTGTACAGATTAGAATCCCTCCAATTCAGGGACAAGCCAAGAAACAGGAAAGGATCCTGATACAGAAATTTTATCAAAGACGGTTACAGACTGTCCAGGCTGTCCATAAAGACAGCAGAGGCTGACTCTTCAACTTTATTTGGGAGAGCCACTGGTGACTCCTGTATTTGTCATTAAAAAAATCTGGCAAATGGAGAATGTTGATGGATCTGAGAGCAATTAAGAGAATCATTCGGTCAATGGGTTCTTCATAGCCTGGAATCCCATTGGCTTCATTGGTATCTAGGTGTGGCTAGATAACTGCTGATTTAAAACACTGCTTTCTCACCATCCCTTTTACAAGAGCAAGATGGAGGAAAGGCTTGCTTTCTCAATACCTACTTATAATAACAGTTGTCCAGTAAAGAAGTATCATTGGAAAGTTCTTCCACAGGGAATGTTGAGTAGTTCTACCTATGTCAATATTTTGTACAAGAGCCATTAGAAATAATTCATAAGCAATTTCCTCAATCCATAATTTATCATTATATGGATGATATTTTGCTGGCTGTTTGAGGGGGAAAAAAATTTTGCCTTGCTGCAGATCACAAACTGCTCTTGAAAAAAATACAAAGAGGAAGTTCTATTAATTATCTAGGATATAAGACTGCAGGAAATTCTAACACAGAAGCTACAAATCAGAAGAGACCAATTAAAAATGCAATGATTTTCAAAATTTGCTGATATTAATTGGCTAAGATCTACAATTGAATTAACTACTCAAGACCTAATTAATTTATTTCAAACTTTATATGGCAACAAGGACTTAAATAGTCCAAGAAAATTATCAGCTGAAGCTGAGAGAGAACTGGCTCTGGTAGAAAAGAGATTTCAGCATGCACATGTGGATCACTTGGATCCAAAGGTAGACTGTATTTTGATTATTTTGCCTTCTGCTCATTCTCCCACAGGAATTCTTATGCAGAGAGATTATATCTTAGAATGAATACTTTTAGCACACAGAGTTAAAAAATTAAAGACCTATTTAGAAAAAGTTTCTGAATTGACTCTGAAAGGAAAAATGAGACTTCATCAATTAGCAGAAATAGATCCGACAGAAAATGTGCTACCTTTTACTAATGCTGAGATTGCCTCATTATGGGCAGAAAATAAATATTAACAAAAAGCTTGCAATAATTTTCAGGGGAGAAATTAACATCAGCTATAACAAATGTTCAGAAATAGAAATCATCCATTGTATATAACACATATCAAATCCCATAAGGGTCTACCAGGACCTCTAGCACAAGTCAACAACAAATTGATCAACTACTAATAGGAAATGTGCTAGAAGCTTCAAAGTTTCATTTAAAAACACCATGTTAACAGCAAAGGTTTAAAGAAAATTTTTTCTATCACTTGGCAACAAGCCAAGAGAAATACAAAGCAATGTCCTACTTGTTCTTTATATAACTAAACTCCATTACTTACAGGAAATAACCCTAAAGCTATCCAAAGAAATAAAATTTGACAAATGCATGTGCTTAATTTTGCAGGGTTTGGTAAACTAAAATATGCGCACCATGCTATAGACACACATTCAGGATGTCAACGGGTAAGTGCTTTAATTCCCAAAAAAGCTTATCTGTAATCACACATTTATTAAGTGATAGCATTTTTGGGAATACCTTTACAGATTAAGACTGACAATGCTCCAGCATATGTCTAGTGAAATAAAACAACTTTTTGCATATTATGATATAAAGCATATTGCAGGTACAGCACACAATCCTACAGAAGTAGCTGCACAGGGATCTAATTGTACTTTAAGATATGTTTAACAAGCCAAAAGAGGTAGCAAAGACCCCCGGAATTTATTACATAATGCTTTAAGTTTTTAGATGCTAACGAACAAAAAGACAACAGCTGCTGAGAGACATTGGATTACGGGGGAAAAAAAAACTGAACTAAATCAACCTGTTAAATACAGCCTAAGTTTCTGCACTTGTCTGTCCCTGAGAATGGGATTTTTTCTCCCTTGGTCTTGGGATTCTTCCCCTTCTCCAATTTCTAGAAAGTTTTAATTGCTGTCCCTCATCTCCATTTGTCTCAGCAGATTTGCACTTGACTCCATCTAGGGATCATCTTTGGACTGCAACCTGCTGAGCTCTGGGCTTGCTGAAAGCTGATGTAAATGTGAGGGCTCCATCCTCCAGCCAATGTGAGGGCTCCATCTCTTCAGCTGGATCAGCTAATCGGATGCTTCTGATAAATGCCCCATCGCCCAGCCTTTGACTAGCCTTTCAGCCTTCCTAGGCCCTGGCAACAATACCCTAATGTCATCTGGAAGTAGTTACAGCAGAGAGTGTGTCACCTACTGCCCACCTAACAGACTGATATGCTAAGTCAAAAGAAAACTCCCTGGCATAAGGGACAAATGTCCACCAATTGACATATCAGAAAAATGGGCCCAGATTGTCAACTGACAGATTCAGTAACTGTAATAGTTCTACAATATGATAGGACACAACCTGTTTAATGCAAAACAAAAAGATATATGGCTTTTAAGAAATTAATATTGTTCGGGGCAGCCAATGCTACACAGAGAAACCCTGTATTATTATTTCTACACAATCCATTTGGGATTATAATCTGGCTGTACTCAAGAAACATTACAAAAAGGAGACCTGAGGTAAAATAAATGACTGGTGCCCTGTCTATCTCCAGGCCTAC
Source organism: Rhombomys opimus (assembly GCA_010120015.1). Classification (NCBI taxonomy): domain Eukaryota; kingdom Metazoa; phylum Chordata; class Mammalia; order Rodentia; family Muridae; genus Rhombomys; species Rhombomys opimus. The sequence continues at coordinate 1,994,730 of REGO01000122.1, read as the reverse complement.
TTTCCCAATAAGACATTGTTATTTTCTGTAGAAATAATATAGTAGTTTTTTTTTTTTTTTCTATAGCTAGTCTAGCTTCCAGAGACCTATTAGCTGTATTGATAAGCTTTAAAAAGTAATACATCTGGGCAGATATTGATCTCTTCTAACCTGTCTATACTAGCTTGGCTACTTCCCAGCCAGGTGCCCTTTTATCTGCCATGCAGTCTTACCCTGGCTGTTCCTGCTCCATCTTTGTCCTTGGTTCTTATGGCAACCTCCTCCCCTCTACTCTTTCTCCTTCACCTCCTCTACCTCCTCTAGTCCCTACCTGTGACCTGCTGACCGGAAGACTTGCCTCCTCTCCTCTCTGCCCAGCCATTGGGCAGTCAGAGATAATGGAGAACAATTTCTACACAATATTGAGACAGGAGATCATTCACAGAAAGGACAATGCCCACACCCAGAATTAGCACCTGAATACACAGTACACAAGACCAGCCCCCAATAACTTTCCAAGAACTACAACTCCCAGCATTCCCTCATCTCTATTTGTCTCAGCAGATTCACACTTGACTCCATCTAAGGATCATCTTTAGGGGTTAGCTGGTTCTTGGGCAGGTAGGGCTTACAGGTTAATTTAGGCATTTGTATTTCCCCCTGGAGTTGTTTCTCAGGTCAAATCCTTGATCCTATGATGGATACTTGTTGTTTTTTTAAATCTAATAACCCAAGAGTTGTGTGCTAGGAATCAAATTGGGTTCTCTGGAAAAGAACTAAGTATTTGTAACCACTGAGACATCTCTCTAACCTAGTGGTTTTCAACCTTCCTAATGCTGCTACCCTTTAATACAGTTTGTATTGTGGTGACTCCCAACAACAAAATAATTTTCATTGCTACTTAATAACTATAATTTTGTTTGTTACAAATCATATTGTAAATATCTGATATGAAGGTTATCTGAAATGACACCCTGTGAAAGGATGGCTTGACCCCCAAAGGAATCATAAACCACAGGTCGAGAATTGCTACTCTAGCGCCTTTGGGTAGGAGTCTGTGCCTGTGCCTGTGCCTGTGCCTGTGCCTGTGCGTGTGCGTGTGCGTGTGTGTGTGTGTGTGTGTGTGTGTGTGTGCGTGCTCTCAAGTGCGCGCGCATATGCAGTCATGCATGCCTCAGCACGTGTGTAGAGTTCAAATGAGGCTCTTATGTTTGCATGCTTGCTCCTCAGTGGAACTGTCCAGGAAAGGTTAGGAGTGGCCTTGTTGGAGTGGGTGTGACTTTGGAGGGGGTGTGTCACTGACGGTAGGCTTTAAGGTTTCAAAAGCCCATGACAGGTCCAGCCTCTCTCTCTCTCCCTCCCTCCCTCTGCCTATTGCCTAAAGATCAGGATGTAAAGCTCTCAGCTACTACTCCATCACCATGCCTGTCTGCTTTCTGCCATGATGATCATGGACTAACCCTCTGAGACTGTAAGCAAGCCCCCAGTTAAATACTTTCTCTTGTAAGAGTTGGTGTCTCTTCACAGCACTAGAACAGTGAACGAGTAAAACAGATAGGTTCTGGGCATCCAACGCAGGTTGTCAGCCCTCTGGCAGCCGGTGCTTTTACCCACTGAGTATTCATCTCCCTAGACCCAGGAGAGACTTTCTTTTCTTGTTTTGTTTTTGGTTTGTTTGTTTGTTTGTTTTGAGACAGGATTTCACTGCATAGCAATGGCTGTTCTGGACTCACTCTGTAGAACAGGCTGGCCTCAAAGACAGAGATCCTCCTGCCTCTGCCAAGTGCTGAGATTAAAGGTGTGTACCCCCACTTTTTGTTTGTTTGTTTGTTTGTTTGTTTTTGGTAGAACATATTCTTAACATCAATTCTAGACTCACCCATTACTCAAGATATTAGCTGGAAAATGCCCGCCCCAGGTGCACATTGAATACATACGGTTTTTACTGCAGACATGGTGCACGGCCCACAGTGCCCAGAGCTGAACTTCTGGCTGAGAGAAGTTGCCAAGGAGTGGAGAAAATGTTTTGAAAGATCTAAAAAGACACAAAGATATCAATTCAGAACTCTAGGATATAAAGTTTTCCAGTATTTTCCCTACAGAGCCTGTTCTGCATTGAGACAGATATACTATATAGAGGTGGGGTGTACTAGCTGGTTTTTATTGTGTCAAATTGACACTAGCTAGAGTCATCAGAGAAAGGAGCCTCAGCGGGGGAAATGCCTCCACGAATGCCAGGCGAAAGGCATTTTCTCAATTAGTGATCAATGGGGGAGGGCCCAGCCCATTGTGGGCTGATGGTCCTGGGTTCTATAAGAAAGCAGACTGAGCAATGCAAGGAGAGCCAGCCAATAAGCAGCACCCATTCCATGGTCTCTGCATCAGCTCCAGCCTCCACGTTCCTGCCCTGTTTGGAGTCCCTGTCCTGACTTCCTTCAGTGATGAACAAAGAACAATACGGAAGTGTAAGCCAAATAAACCCTTTCCTCCCCAACTTGCTTTTTAATCATGGTGTTTTCATCACTACAATAAAAGGCATAACTAAGACAGGGCGACTATCACTTAGAAACAGCGCTTCACAGGATGCTCTGCACATTCCCTGTCTCATTTCATATTACCGATTACATGCTGCCAGTCTCCTTTCATAGGAAAACCAAATCTTTAAAATTTTTTTCTTTATTTAGTGTTTATACGGTATTCTGCCTGCATGTGGGCAGGCATGACAGAAGAGAGCACCACATCTCATTATAGATGCCAAGAGCCATCATGTAGTTGCTGGGAATTGAACTCAGGACCTTTGGAAGAACAGCCAATGCTCTTAACCTCTGAGCCATCTCTCCAGCCCCCAAGTCTTAAAGCTTTTCTTAGAATCTACCAAGAGGAACCAAGGATCTGAACACAAGGCCACTTGACGTGATACTTTATTGGTGTATCACTGCAGAGTGCACAGAAGGCAAGACTGAGGCACTAGAATACTTGAAAATTACCTGTAGGTCACCAATGCTGACATCTTACACTGTGAACTTGGCCAATTCTGCATGGTTTCGTGCTGCACTCCAAAAGAGAGAGGGAGAAACCAAGAGTTATTATGTGCTATTTTGTTTAATTCCGTCACTTAAAAATCAAAGTAGGCAATTTCATATTACTTATACATATCTGAAACATCTTAAAAATATGAAACTGAGCCGGGCATGGTGGCGCATGCCATTAATCCCAGCACTTGGGAAGCAGAGGCAGGTGGATCTCTGTGAGTTCAAGGCCAGCCTGGTCTACAGAGCTAGTTCCAGGACAGCCAGGGATATACAGAGAAACCCTGTCTCACATTAAAAAAATAAAAAAATAATAATAATAAAAATATGAGACTGATTTAAAAAACTATACCTATTTGCTAAACCAACTAGATAACCACTGCATAAGTAGAATTTATGAACTTCATATGGAAAAAAAAATTGCAGTGAAAGGCTGGGCTGTAAGAGGTCAGTGGCAGGCCCACGCCTTTAATCCCAGCACTTGGGAGGCAGAGGCAGGCAGGTCTCTGTGAGCTTGAGGTCAGCCTGGTCTACAGAGTGAGCTCCAGGACAGCCAGGGCTACCCAGAGAAGCCCTGTCTCAGAAAAGAGGTCAGCAGCAGAGTGTTTACATAGCCTGAGAAGCCTTGAGATCAATCAGCACCTAGCATCATGAGAAAAGTAGGTACCAAGGGCACAGGGAGAGGCCTCTGCAGTAAGCCCTGGCTGCTTCTGCAGAAGACTCAGGTCCAGTTCTCCAGAATCACATGGTTGCTCACAATCACCTGAAACTCCAGTTCTGGGGATCTACATCCTCTGTGGTTTTCAGACAGACAGACATAAAGGCAAACACTCATACACATAATTTTTTTTTTAAAGGGGGCGGGGTAGAGAGATGGCCCTTTGGTTAAGAGCACTGGCTGCTCTCCCAGAGGACCTGCGCTCAACTCCCAGCACCTACGTGGTGGCTCACAGCTGTCTGTAAGTCCAGTCCCAGGCAGTCTGATGCCCTCTTCTGGCCTTCATAGGCACTGCATACATAGTACAGGGACGGGCAAAACATCAACACACGTAAAACAAAGGGTAAAAACAAATTTTAAACAAAATAAAAAACCCCTTTTAAAGGTGGTGGATTGACTATGCATTTATCTACACACTTTCCTTAATTCTTACATTAACAGAATAGTAAACCTGTTTTGTTTTTTAAACAATAGGTCCACCCTTTCTTCTTGCAAAAGATGAACAAAAAGCTACATTTCTCCAGGGCATTTACAAAAAGCTATCTTTAGGAAGAAACTGACAAAATAAATGTCCACAGGATTTAAAATAGAAGCAAACAGAAAAAGTAGACTGAGCCAGGCAGTGGTGGCACACTCCTCTGATCCCAGTAATCAGGATGCAGAGGCTGGTGGATCTCTGAGTTCAAGGCCAGCCTGATCTACAGAGTGAGTTCCAGGACAGCTGAACAGCAAAGGCTACTCAGAGAAACCCTGTCTCAACAAAACAAAACAAAAAAGAAGAAGATTGAATTTAAAAAAAAAAAACAAAACAAAACAAAAAAACAACTATTTAACTGATGTAGCACAGGGAAAGGTTAAAAAATACAAATGAAACTCCTAAGGGAAAAAACTCTGGCACAAAATGTTCTTTCTGAAGTGAATCACAGGTGGGACTGAAAACAGAAGGCTGGTGTACCAGGTAGCCAGTGCCTACAGTCTCCGCACCTTGAATGACAGGGAAGTAGGACTGCCAGTAGTCCTGGGTCAGCCTGGGCTGCACGGTGAGGCCTTGTCTGAACAAACACAACAAAAACACCAGGGAGCCGCCTGAAAGGCTCGAATGATTAGCCCAGCTGTCTGCAAACCTTCCCAAAAGTAGTGGGAACTTGATGAGCAACTGAGGCTGGGAACACCATAGAAAGCAGACAGGGCATCTCAGATCTTGACGCTGAGGCATCCCTGTCCCGGCTTCCTTCCTTCATTGGGCTTTCCGTTCCTGTCCGTGCACGTGAGCAGCAGATTCTTGTGTGTGTAGGCTCCACGCAAAGGTATCTAACCCTTACCTCGCCAACCTGAAGCCCTAGCTGATACATTCCTCTCATCATGCATCTTCCTGGCTCCAAGGAAAACGTGGGAATACTCTGAAACTACTGTCAGAGCTAGGCACGACAGCTCACAGTAGCAATTCAAAAGCTCAGAGAGTCTGAGGCAGGAGAATCACCATGAGTCTAAGCAGAGCCTGAGCTACACAAAGAGACTCACTTCATTAACAAAATCCAAACAAAAAAACTAACAAACTATTGCTAACAACATCTAATGGGTTAAGTGGCAAAACCCAGTAGACGTACAATTTTCCTGAAACTCATCATCAAGGAAAAGAAATTGCCTAAGGAAGAAATTAGTGTGGATTTCGTAAAGAAGAATGAATCCTGTACCAACTCCTGGAGAAGCTGGGTCCTTTGCAGGTCACGGGATAGCCAGGGCTGTCTGTCACACGTCAGATGGGCTATCACACCGGCAGCAAAGAAGCTCACTTCTATGTTGCTGCTGTGGAGCAAACTGACGATGTGGGTCATCAAGTCTTCTGTCAGCAGTGTGGGAGAGAGCGCTCTGACTTCGGCCACGTTGTTCTATAGGGCAGCAGGAACAGGACACAGCAGCACAGGAAGGGAAAAGGGATTAGGAGCTAGCAGCTTCTCTACTGCCCCCTTTAGACACTTCCCAGCGCCTACTCCTGGCCCCTCCCTTGAAACCTGGCCTCTTGCCAAACCCTGTGAACAAGATCATTAATGGCAAATCACTAAGTGCCGGGCACAGGATGAGAAAGAGAAAAATGGCTTTATCTGTGTTAGCTCCCAGTTAACGTTTAAGGCTAACTTGTCGGGTTTGCGTTGCGAGTAACTGCACGTACTAGGACTTCAAATTTAGTGTAATTTCAAAACGAAAATTGTCCTATTGTTTTTAACACATTGCATTCATTTTCTATGCTGTGTACTAACTTACCACACACTTACTGGCTTAACATAATATGCATTTACTACCTATCAGCTCCCGTGGGGCAAGAGACAGGGCATGGTCACTAGGGTCTCTGCAGTGAGGTCTCACACGGCCACATTCTCATCCAGAGGTGCCAGTGAGGTCAAGCTCCTTCCAGCCTCACTCAGAATTCACTTCCTGTGGTGGCAGGGCCAAGATTTCAGTTCCTTCAACTTTTTTTTTTGTTTGTTTGTGCGTGTGTCAGTTTTCAGGAACTATCTGTGTAACAGCCCTGACTGTCCTCCTGTCCTGGACTTGTTTTGTAGGCTGGGCTGGCCTCTAACTCACAGAGATCTGCCCGCCCTGCCTCCTGAGAGCTGGCATTAAAGGTCTTTAATCCTTGAACTATGGATGTCCTTCTTCTCCAACCATGTCCTCGCAGACATCATGAGGTGGTGGAGACTCTGTGGATCTGTGTATGACATGGTATAATCTTAAAGCAGCACCCTCTCACAGTGGCCGCACTCTGTTATAACAGGACCTGCCACTCCGGGAGGGGAAGGGAGGTTCGGTGCGCCTGGGAAGCACAAAGGCCTGAAGGGGTGAAATGCATGGTTATAAAAGCTTAGAGAGCTGAGTCAGCACTTTAACTCCTTCAGTCCTCAGGGGCAGACACTAGTACGTTAAAAGGAATGCAGAATGAAGTCTGAGGCAGCAGCTGCCCTGCTTTTGAGATTTAGTCTAGTCAGTCTTTACTTAACCCCTTGTTAGTAACAAAGAGACACAAGTTAGCATTAGCATAACTGAGTAGCAAAAGCTCCCAGATCTTTAGCAGTCTACCAGGCTCCCGGGCAGAAGGACCAAAGGCCAATCAGTTATATTCACAGATAGGACGCTCTCTGAGGCTTCTTTCAATGGCTTTTCTCTTTTCCACCTTTCCTCCAAATTCCAACTCTTCTAGCTACACCTGGAAACTTCTAGATTATAAAATATCTTGATCAAGACGCAGTATGGACATATGAACCTAGAAGTTTCTGAAAAATTAACTGCCTTGACAATCAAGAATCACAGTTAAGTGTTTCCTATTGGAGGGCCTGGAGCCTGGCTGCCTGGGTCTGTGTGTCTGCCGTTCTGCCTCTTAACAACATGCTGAGACAAATGGCTCCCACCTCTACACTGTGGACAGAGGGCAATCAGATCACACAACCTTGCCAACCCTTAAAATAATCTTTTCCTGATATCCCTTAGCAACGGGGCTCCGCTGCTCCTCCCATGAAAGGAGGCCACTAAGCTGTGGGCTGTTCACGGCAACAGGTAACTGTACAAGGATGTCTGTCTGCTCAGAATTTAATGGAGACTAAGTGAATCTCTGCATCTAAACTGATTACAGCAGAGCCCAACCCAAAAGAGGTGCTGTAGTAAGCACTGGTTAATTCAAATTAATTCAAGCCTTACCAAAATACCAAGTATTTTGCCTTGTGTGCCAGGGTCCGAGAATGTCTGTAAAGAAGAGCACACGGGTCACTTTACCCCGAAGAACAGAACTTCGTGTGTAAGCTCCATCCCCCCCCTCCCCACCTCTAAGGCCTGGGTGACGACTGCCAATCCGTCATTCTCAAGGAAGTGCTTGCAAGCCACGGGGCACTCATCGGTAAGATTCCATAGTGCTTTCAGAGTAAACAAGAAGGGAATGTCATCTGCATTCTCCGTCGTCTTCTGTGTGACTATTGCCAGAAGTTCCTAAAAACCGAAGAGACTGGAGTTAAACCAACCCCTGACCAACTCGATCATGTACAGGAGAGGGGGGGAAGAGGAGCCCTAAAAGTGGAAGTGAGGGATACAGCTGGGTTCACAGCTTTCAGGTCCAGCCCCAGCCTGGCTATAAACACCTCTGCCAGAGAGACATAAAATAAATTATCCTTAGCTGTAGTCCAGGCTGACCTCAAGCTCATAGAAGGCCTCTTGCCTCTGCCTCCCAAGTGCTGGGATTAAAGGAGTGTGCTACCACTGCCAAGCATGGTGGCATATGACTTTGAATCCAGCAAAGAGAGGCAGATCTCTGAGTTTGAGGCAAGCCTGGTCTACATATCAAGTTCTAGGCCTGTCAAAGCTACATAGTCAGACTCTTCATCAAAATCAAAAACAAAAAAGGAATACTTCTTAAGTAAGCATGGGGACCTGAGTTTGAATCCTAGCACCCATGTAAAGAGCTGGCCTGGTGGCATGGGCACCTACAGACCCAGTGCTGTGGTTGGTAGAGATAAGACCACTGAGGTTTACTAGTTGCCACCCTGGCTCTACCTTTAGTGAGAGACCCTGTCTCAAGGAAGTAAGGCAAGAGTGATAGGGCAGGACAGGCAGCACCCTCGGCTGGCCCACTGTAAAAGGTACTTACCCAAATACTAAGCGCTCCAGTGACAGGCCTGGGCTCCCCACCCAAGCTGGGTGTTTTTAAAGCCATTACCTTTTAAAATGCATTTTTATTTACATATTTTTTACTGTGAGTGTGTGTATATGTGTGTCTGTGTTTGATTCTTTGTGTGTGTGTGTGTGTGTGTGTGTGTGTGTGTGTGTCTGTCTCTCTTGTGTATGCATGTGCCAGTGTCTGTAGGGAGGTCAGAGGACAACTTGCAGAAATTGGTTTTCTCCTACCATGTGAGACCAGGGATCAAATTCAGGTTGTCATGCTTGGTGGCCTTTCCCCACTTTTCACTTGCCAGCTTTAAGTTTCAGGGTATGTCCGCTCTATCTGGCAATGCTACTGTGTTCTCTAGTGACCATGTTCCCAGCTTGCTAGTTCCTATTCTCCTCAGTATTTAGTCACCAAATTGTCACTCTCCTTGATTATGACTTTCTTATTATTCAACTTGCCAGGCAATGGTGGGCACATATACCTTTAATGCCAATACTTAGGGAGGCAGAGGCAGACAGATCTCTGTGAGTTCAAGGCCAGCCTGGTCTACAAATCGAGTCCAGGTAAGCCAAGGCTACACAGAGAAATCCTGTCTCTGGGTTCTTTGTGTGTTCAAGACTAGCCTGGTCTACATAGTGAGTTCCAGGACAGCCAGGGTTACCAAGTGAGATCCTGTCTCAAAAAAAAACAAAAACAAAACCAAATAAAACAAAAGTGGCATTTATCTGCCTCATATCTGGCCAAATCCAATCCTCAGCTGTCTTTTTCACTCAAACACTCGGTTGCATTTCACACAAACCTCAGAATACAATTATTTTAAAAGCTGCATTCATAAATTTCTTTTTTTTTTTTAATTAAAAAAAAGTTATTAAGAGCCAAGTTCAGCAATAGAGCATTTTCCTAGCATGCAGAAGGCCCTGGGCTCAATCCCAGCAGGTAGGGTAGGAGGAGTGGCACACAGCTGCGCTCTCCAGCTCACCTTGATTGCCATAAGGAGCTCTTCCTGCAGCTGTTCAGTATCCTTGGGTGAGAGCTGGAAGTAAACAGAAGGCCCCAGTGAAATGCTCAGATTCTCCCAAGCCCAAGAAGGGGAAAATAGTGTCGCTGGCACATGCCTACCTTCAGGGCAAGGATGGAGGTGATGCTGACTGCCATTGTTTGCATATTGGGGTTATCACGCCTGCACAGCCACTTCATGACAAGCTTGGCAGCATTAAACCTGAAAATCAGAACATTTTTCTCATAATTATTCAGAGTTTACAAAATTGTAAATAACAAGTGAAAATGAATCCTTTACTCTCTTCCCAAAAATTCTGTACACAGTAAAAGGCTGACAGCAGAGGGACTCCTGAGATCCGGCACCTCTGTGAGAATCTACGCCCTGTCAGCCGGTTATAGCAGAGGGTCTCAAGAGGCCCTTCCCCTCCTTGAGAATCTATCTAGAGTCAAATGCTGACGGTAGGGGGGCTCATGAGCCCCACCCCTCCTTCAAACCTCTGTCTAGCTAATGGCTTACAGCCTCCGGTAAGCTGCATGCCCCTCCTGGTACGTAAACCCCTCAGCCATTCCTGTGAGTGGCTCTAATCTAACTTGCTGGTTCACACAGGTGAAGACAGGGAAAGTAGAAGGGCGACTGGTGGGGAAGAGGAGGAGGCTCTGAGTGGGAGGGAACAAGGGATGGATGGGTGTGTGTGTGTGTGTGTGTGTGTGTGTGTGTGTGTGTGTGAATGTGACTGAAATGCATTATATACAGGCATAAACCATAACAGCCAGTATTAAGTGTAATATATGCTGAGAAAAAATTTTAAAATAAAAGTAAAAAAATGTTTAAATCCCTAGCAATGAAAATAAGAACATTTCAGAGAATGCCCAGAAGTGCATCCCAGTAAGAATGTGAGTAAAATACCTGGGATGGGCAGAACCCAGAAAAAGGTTTTCTTTTCTTTTCTTTTTGCATCTCAATGGATTGAAAAACAAAACAGCAATTTGTACTTTGTAAGATGAGCTGCATATAGACAGCACCGAAATGCTGCAGGAAACAACATTCCTCAGCCTAGTAGCTCAGTCCATCATCAGCTGGCACCCGGCTTAGGCTTCACTCTTCTGCCCTAAAGCAATAGTCCCCAAATGTTTTCAAGCTCATGATCTGTAGGATTCCAAAGGCTTCAATAGGGATAGCTATGTGACATCTGAAAGAACTATCTCAAAAACTATGCCAAATTAAAAAAATATAAAGCATAGAAATATCAGCTCTTTACAGCACTGCTGTGTTCACACCCCATCCTCTGAAGGAGCCATTATTTTACAAAAGAGGAAGTTGTGTGCAAAGTAGGGAGATCTAGAGCAGGCCTGGTGTTTCCTATTCCCACCGGAATCCCTTGGATTTGTCTAATTCGGGTGTCAATCGCTTTGTGGAAGAGAACCTTCTCCCTAGCATCTCATCCCCACCTTAACCAGGCAGGCCCATTACACTAACAGTTAAAAGCTGTCCCAGTACTTGCCTATCAAATGGAACATCCACGAGGATCCTGGAGCTGGTCAAGGCAAGAAGGCAATTCTTCTGTAACTGTTGGGGAAGAAAGGACAAACAGAAGCAAGTGCGATACACCGACGTGCGGCTGGTGTGACCAATGAGCTTCTCTTATGGAGAACTCACAGCAAAGGAGTCCTCTCCAAGATTTTAATGTCCTTCTACAACCGACTGTTATCATGCAGGAATAAAGACCGAACTGTGCTAAGAAACAAATCCCATTTTTTAAAAAGTTACATTTATTTTTTGTGTGTCTGTGTAGTGTGTGTTTGTGTTTGTGTATGTGTGTGTGTATTCGGGTTTGGGTGTGCACTTGTCCCAGCACACACATGGAGGTCAGAGGACAACTTGGAGTGATCAGTTTTCTTCTTCCACCTCGTGGGTCCTGAAGACTGACCTTAGGTTGCCACGATGATGGCGGACGCCTTTCCCCTGAGAGCTGCTGAATAGTCACCTACACAAGTAAGGTTTAAATGGAATCTCCTTAACCCCTTTTTTAACATGTTTTGCTTGACTCACATTTTTAAAAATTCACCGTCTGTGTCATGTACCAGTACTTCACCTCTTTCTTGTTAGACCAGGATTCCTTTAAATGGATACATCACATTTCAGGGTGATAGTGGTGCACACCTTGAATCCCAGCATTCAGGGGTCACAGGAGGATCTCTGTGAGTTCAAGGCCAGCCTGGTCTACATAGTGAGTTTCAGGACAGCCAGGGCTACACAGAGAAACCCTGTCTTGAAAAAAGAAACCCTAATAAAACACACCTCTTGGATGCTGGGTAAGTGCTCTACCACTGAGCTATATTCCCAGCCCAATAACTTTTAATTTTGATGGGTTTGTTTCTGGTGCTGGAGCTGGAAACCAGGGCCTTGACCTTACATACGCTAGGCGAGTAGTCTTTCACTGAGCTATGGCCCCAGCTCTGAAGAAGACAAAAAAATTAATAAACTTTGCTTTTAGTAACTTAAGATATCTTTGATCACTGGGCAACAAGTATTTTCTCCAAAATATTTCATGGCCTTAACTTTTACATTTAGATATATAAATTATTCCAGTCACCTAATTAAAAAATATTTTATTATATTTGGAGAAAAAAAAAGTGTGTGTGTGTGTGTGTGTGTGTGTGTTTTCATGGGAGGTGGTTTTCTCCTTCTATTGCGTGAGTCTCAAGCATCCAGCTCAGGTCTAATGGTCTGGCACTTTGACCTGCTAAGCCATCCTGTTGGCCCCAACAGGCCCCTGTAGCCCTGGCTGGCCTTGAACTCCATATGGCAGCAGCAGAGAACAACCTGAACTTCTGGTCCTACCGCCTCCACCTCCCCAGCACGGAGACTGGAGGTGAGCACCATCACACCTGGCCAATGTGTTAATCAAGGTTTATTAAGAATTGTTTTTAGTTTCATATTTTTGGTTTTTGGAGACAGCTCTGTGTAGCCCTGGCTGGCCTGGAAACCATAAAGCTCCACCTGCCTCTGCCTCCTGAATACTGAGATTAAAGGCTTGTGCCACCAAGGGCAGTAAATGGCTTATGATGGACTTTAACGTTTTTAGCTTCATTACTTATTCATATTTCTTACTTTTTTTCCAAAATACGAAGTCCTCTTTTATTTATAAAAGAATAAAAAAGCTGCAATACATATTTTCAGTAATACATATTTCAATTCAGTAATACATATTTTTCATATACGTGTTCTAAGATTAAAAATCAGTTGAGCGCTTAATTCAAATTACCTGTTGGTAGTAGGGGAAATTTTTCATTGCTGTGAAAAGTAGTGAGGTGACTTCTGACAACAGGCGAACAGGCATTCCCTTGGCCAGGTCCTGGTGTGTGAGGTTGAGGGCGCAAGCACTGGCTGTGAACTGCACAGGCAGATCCAAAGGGTGGTTCCTCATTCCTATAGCCACAAGCTGAAGACAAACTTGTTTTCAGAGAGATGCAACACCATTAACAACCCTGGAACCGTGTTTCATCTGTTTCAGTTGGTGTAAGTATTTGCTCGTTGGGTTAATAACAGACTTCTCATATTCTTAGCCTTTGCTCTGTAGGACATTGAAGAATTGCAGCAATTGCTTCAAGTCCAAATGTAACCATTAACTAGCTGATGGTTCTGGACCTCAGTTTCCTCAACTGTGGCATGAATTACTTGATCATTTCCCAAGCATCTGTGACAAGCATTGTAAGAGTCACAAACATCAGTCAGAGTATATCATTTGGGAAACAGGGTCTCACTGTGGACGTAGGCCTGACCTTGAACTCAGCAATCCTCCCATCCCAGCCTTCTAAGGGCTCAGATTCAGGCAAGTTCCACAGTGAATCAGATTATGCTTCTCCCCTTAGCATAAGTCCTCAGAGTTCACACTGAGGGATGCCAGACATGACTCTGAAGAAAGCACCAGGAGAGGGACAAATAAAAGGGGCTGTGGTAGTTGCAGGGCAATCATATTGGAAGATTCCACTTACAGAGCACATTAGACAGGAGAAAGAGGCAGGAAGGAAAGCATAAAAAGAAGAAAAACCACAAAAGGGTGGGGTTAGTTAACAAGTGAGAAAAAATATTTAGTTAGTTAGTTAATTATTTTTTAGTTTTTCAAGACAGGGTTTCTCTGTGTAGCCTTGGATGTCCTGGACTTGCTTTGTAGACCAGGCTGGATCTCACAGAGATCCACCTGCCTCTGCCTCCCAGAGTGCTGGGATTACAGATATGTACCACAGTGCCTGGCTGAGAAGAAAGAACTTTAAAAGTAGAAAATATAGCACTGGAATAACAGTGCTCCTACTGTCTTCTTGCCTCAGACCAAATCATAAGAATTTTTAATCAGAATTGATTTAAAGTTTATTGCCATAATTCAGAAAGCAGAAATAGGTGCATCTCTGTGAGTTTGAAGTTACAAAAGAACTTGATCTCATACAGATTCAGATGATAAAACAATTAAATCTAGCATTCTTCTTCTTTTTCCTAGTTCCTACATATTTTTGGCTCACTATTTTTTTTTCTGCTACATTTTCTTGATGAGCATACTTAACTCACTATTAGTAAGGAGTAAGAGTTACTAGCTGGGTATGGTGGTGCATGCCTTTAACCCTGGCATTTGGGAAGCACAGGCAGGAAGATGGATCTCTGTTGAGTTCCAGGACAGCATGGTCTACAAAACAAATTCCAGGACAACCAGGACTATCTCAAAAAAAAAAAAAAAAAAAAAATCACTGTAGTGTTCAACACTTTTTTTTTTTTTTGAGACAAGGTCTCACTATGTCGCACTAGCTGGCCTGGAACACACAATCTGTTTTCAGCTGCCTCTAGGACCCTGGCATTAAAGGTGTGGCCCACCATGCCTGCTGGTTGACCAAGTAGGAGATGAAGACAACTTTCAGCTGACCAAGTAGGAGACGATGGAATCTGCTTTCTGAGGTACCTTTAGAGTGGCAGGCAGGATGACACGAAGTGAGAGCGTCTCCGAGAAGAGCCTGTAGAGAGCCTCCTTCACAAAACACGACCTGTTCCTGTACCGGCTCAGTGCTTCAGAGATCTGACTCATGTTGGCTCCTCCAGCAACCTGAAAAACATGGGTTCACGGTAGGTTTCACCTCCTCACACAAGCATTCGGGTCCCGACAGCACCTTCCAGGTTCCTCTGAGGCGTGAACTGTGCAGCTCAGTACCGGCACAAAGCAAGCAGCTGCTGGTGTATAAATCATATCTCCCTGCAACTACAGTCCAGTTAAGACTTTAACTGGGTGGTACATGCAAGGAATCTCAGCACTCCAGAGGCAGAAGCAGAAGAACTGTCTCAAAAGTGAGGCCAGCCGGCTCCTACATAGGCAACCCTGAACCAAGGACTATCTCAAGAAAAAAATAATCAAATCCCACAAACCCTCTCGATTGCCTGGGGCTTAGAGATTTGCCTAGCAAGTGTGATGCCCAGAGTATAGTGCCTAGTGCGAGCAACAAACAAGACACACAGGAATGTGCAAAGTTCCAACAAGTAACAACTATGGCGGAGGCCTCTCAGGAGGCTTGGTAAGACCGGAGGGCACAGGAAAAGAATCTCACTCAAGCTCAGCGTTAACCCCGCTTTTCATATGCTAGGACTCTTCCTTGTTATCCCAGGGTAATGTGTTTTTGTTCCGTCTGTTTGGTTTTGGTGTTTTAGAGACAGGGTTTCTCTGTGTTGCCTTGGCAGTCCTGGACTCGGTTTTGTAGACCAGGCTGGTCTTGAACTCACAGTGATTTGCCTGTCTGTGCCTCCCCGAGTGCTAGGATTAAAGGCGTATGACACCATACCCAACTTCTACCTTGTTTTTTGAAACAGGGTCCCTCACCGAAACTGGAGCTCACTGAGCTAGATTCAATATAAAGGATTTATTTTTTTATTTATTAATTTTTGGTTTTTCAAGACAGGATTTTTTATGTAGCCCTAGCTGTCCTAGATGGAACGAGCTCTGTAGACCAGGCTGGCCTCAAACTCATATCCAGAGACCTACCTTGCCTTTGCCTTCAGGATTTTTTTTTAAGAGTTAGGATAGTTTTTTGTTGTTGTTGTTGTTGTTGTTTTTTAAAAAAAGATTTATTTATACAGTATTCTGCCTGCGTGTATGCCTGCAGTCCAGAAGGGGACACCAGAACTCATTATAGTTGGCTCTGAGCCACCATGTGGTTGCTGGGAATTGAACTCAGGACCTTCGGAAGAGCAACCAGTGCTTTTAACCTCTGAGCCATCTCTCCAGCCCCTCTGTCTTCAGAATTTTTAAGTGGCTCATAAATTGAAAAGAAAAAAGAAACAAAACAAATAAATCCAGCCGAAAAGATGGCTCAGAGGTCAAAAGTTCATACTGGCTTCACAAAGGACCAGGGTTCAGCTCCCTGCATCCACAGCTGTACCTCCAGCTATAGGGAAGTAAACAACTTCTTCTTGATCCCACAGATACCAGCAATCACAAGGGCATCCATCCACACATAGACACAGAAATTTAAAAAAACCAATAAAAATAAAAGACAAAATCCAACCCTATGGAACATACAAGAATCTATCTAAAACTAATTCCAAAACAAAATTAGTGTGTGATCACCTGATACCAGAAAAGGTCTGCTCACCCTGGCTGCTTACGCTTCAGGGGTTAAGAGCACCTGGTGGTTCACAACTGCCTGCACTCCAGCTCCAGAGCATAGAGTGACCTCTTCTGGCCTCCGTGGGCACTGCCTGAATGCTGTGTACATACACTAGGCACGTACACAGACATATAAATAGCCAGGTGTGTGAGCACACGCCTCTAATCCCAGCACTGGGCAGGTAGAGACAGATCGACGAGAGACAGATCTCTATGCATCAGAGATCAGTGTGGTCTAATATAGAGTTTTAAGTCATAGTGAGATCCATCAGCAAATAAAGATTTTTTTTTTTCCCAGTTTTTCTTTCCCCTACTATCTACCTTCATGTTATGATTAAAGGCAGTTACTGCCACATCTGGCATTAAACAAAAACAAAAAACCCTGAGTTTATTTATTTAAATATATGCTACTTTTTAAAGGTAACACTATACACTTATTTATTCAAGCAATGGTCTAAACATGTATTTATTTTCCCATTCTTGGAATCAAACCTAGGGCCTTGAAAATGCTAGAATGACTGAGATAAACCTCCAGTCCTTCAAAACTTTTTTTAAGGGAGGGGGCTGGGTGTGATAGCTTGCACCATGACCCCAGCAATTGAGGGTCTGTGCAGTGTGACTGCTGGCCCCCACCTTCTCTTTATGTTTCAGGTGATCTTTGAAAAGAACCCGTTTCAGGAGGCTGGAGAGATGGCTCAGTGATTAAGAGCACTGGCTCTTCTTCCAGAGAGGACCTGGGTTCAGTTCCCAGCACCAACATGGTAGGGCTCATAGGTATCTGTTACTGTAGTTCCTTTCTGGAATCTACAGACAAACACCCAGGTAAAACAATCGTACACATAAAATAAAAAGTCTTTAGAAAATCTTTTTAAAAGAATTGTTCGTTAGTCATTCCTCGGGCCAAAAATGGTGCCAGCCATCGCCCTGACCCCCAGCAGCTACAGTCAGTTCTTGGTGGACGAAAAGAGCACAGATGCGTGGATTTGAGGCCGGGTCCATCACTTCAGCTTCCGTTTTCTTATCTGTGAAATGGGAGGACTAAAGGAGGAAACGGCGTGCAGAGCATGAATTCTGCATGGAAAAAAAAGGGGCTGTAGCTCTCACCATCAAGCTGGACAAGGAGGCTGAAACTGTGGCTAAGGGCTGGGTGTGGAGGGTGCTCTAGGCACCTTGCCTGCAGGCGAGCTCACCTTTGTGAGCAGTTGTGGAGGATTCCTCACCGGCTTCACCACTGTTGTTAGTACCAGTTGTATTTTGAGACAAGAGTTTTCACTGAACCCAGATCTCATCAACTGGCTAGACTGGCTGACCAATGTGCTCCTGGGATCAACTACCTCTGCCCCCGGGGCAGACATTACAAACCTGGTGCCACAGCTACCTCTCCCTACCTTTAAAACAGAAATGCTGAAAACCTGAACTCAGAAAGCACTATGCATACTGAGCCACGGACGCAGCCCCCACCCCACGATTGTAGCTTACTGTTACAGCCCTACAGTTAATTTCTTAGACCTTATGATAGTTACAAATGGTTAAGGAAGGCTGGGCCTGGTGGTGCAGGCCTTTAATCAGGCATAGGCCTTTAATCACAGCACTAGGAAGGCAGAGGCAGGCGGATCTTTTTGAGTTTCAGGCTGGCCTGGTTTGCATATGAATTCCAGGACAGCTGGAGCCTTGGGAGGCAGAGGCAGATATATCTGTGAGTTCAGCTTGGTCTACAAAGTGAGAACAGGACAGCCAAGGCTACACAGAGAAACCCTGTCTTAAAAAACAAAAAAATTAAAATAAAAGAATTAAGACAAAATAAAAACTCCTAAGGATTCTGATGTATGAGAACATATAATATTCGTGACAAAGAATCCACAGTGTATGTTAGAACAAACCTTCAAGCCTTGCTTTGTCATGAAGAAATCAGAATAACCAGCGTCTGTGGACAAGAGCCCCACAAACCGCATCCCAGGCCGCTGCTGCAGAAAGGATTCCACAGCTTTGTCGGAGATGTCAGTGGCCCCCGAAATATCCAGGGACACGAGGTTGGGCAGGATATCCTTCTGCTGCAGCAGACAAAAAGCGAGGTCTGATCTGAGCTGCCTGTGGTCAGAAATATCAAGGTGGAGCAGGCATTTCAGTTGTCTGAGGACGGCAATGACTTTGGAGTTGCTCATGAGCAGGCACTTCACATAGTGCATCGTGAGGGACCTAAGCCGGTTCTTACAGGCGAGGAGGGGAGAGATGTTGGTGACCAGAGTGTTGGAGATATCCAAGCGCTGCAGGTTTGGTAACTGAGAGACACTAATGAGGTCTTCACTCCCAAAGGACATGTTGGCAACACTTAAAGTATGAATGCCAGTGAACTGAGCCAAGGCCAGCAGTCTTGAGTTCGGAGGGACGCTGACTGAGTCTAACAGAAGACAGCGAAGGTTTTTCTGGATCCAGGAGTTGCTCTGGAGAGCATGGATGATGTCAGTGGCCAGAAGCTCGGAGTCCACGGAGGTGGCATCCACTTCCACAAGCTTGTGATGGCAGAAGGCTTTTGTGAAGGCTGCTGCGGAGAGCTTAGCTTTCCGGATTTTTACCACCTTCAGATTCATCTGTTTGCCTTGGAAGATGCTTGCTGTTCTGTCACTCAGCTTGCCTGAAAAGCAGGACCATGTACATGAGCTTTAGGCAAAGTTGTTTTGTTCTGGGTGGTGTGTCTGTGTGTTAGACTGGGACTCATTCTGTGGCCCAGCTCCCACTCCCAGCTTACATTTACATTTCTAGGAAAACCTAGCCAAGGTGATGGTGCATGCCTATAATCCCAGCTTTTAGGAGGCGGGCCAGAAGGATCACAAAGTTCAAGAGCATCCTCGCATCCTCAACTACATATTTGAGATCAGCCTCCGGGAGGATGCATGAAACCTGGTCCAAAACAAATAAAAAAGAAAAAAGCAAAACCAACTAACTCGAGGCAGTAAATTCTTGGGGTAACTTCTATTGGGAAGGAGGTGACACTAAAAAAACAAAACAAAACAAAACAAAAAACCTTTGTATTTTGTAGCATTTCAGATGTTCAGATTAAAGATGTTCAAATGTATTACCAAATCCAAAATGTTCCGGCCCTAAGCACTTCAGATGAGGGAAACTCTACCCCTGCAGAACAGTCAGGCATGGTGATACAGGCTGTGCTCCAACTACACAAAAGGATAGCTTGCATGCTAGAGTTCCAGGGATGGAGAGAGGGAGGGGGAGAGGGAAGGGAGAGAGGGAGGGAGAGGGAGAGGGAAGGAAGGAGAGAGAGGGAGGGACAGAGGGAGGAAAAAAAGGGAGGAAGGGAGGGAGGGAGGAAAGGAGGGAGGGAGGGAGGGAAGGAGGGAAGGAAGGAAGGAAGGAGGGAAGGAAGGAAGGAAGGAAGGAAGGAAGAAGGAAAGAAAGAGAAAGGAAGGAAGAAAGAAAGAAAGAGAGAGGGAGGGAGGAAGGGAGGAAGGAAGGGAAGGAGGGGGGGAGGGAGGGAGAAAGAAAAAGTCCAGCAGTGGTGGCACACATCTTTGATCCCAGCACTCAGGAGGTAGAGGCAGGAGGATCTCTGTGAGTTCGAGGCCAGCCGGGTCTACAGAGTGATTCTGGGACAGCCAAGGTTACACGGAGAAACTCTGTCTCAAAAAACCAAATTACACTTGGCACTTGTTGCTCTTGCAGAGGACCCAGGCTCAGTTCCACATGGCAGCTCAAAACCAGCTGTAACTCCAGTTCCAGGGTTCTGACACCCTTCCTTGCCCTTCTTGAGCAGCAAACACACACGTGATGTACACATGTACAAGCAAGAAAAACATTTATATACATAAAAAATAAAATCTTCTTTAAAAAGAAAATAGGTCTGTGTGGCAGTATGTGCATTGAGACACAAGGATCTCCATGATTTCAAGGCAAGCCTGAACCATACAGCAAGTTCCTGGCCAGCTACCCTATATACTGAGACCTATCTCAAAGAAAACAAAAAAAATTTTTTTAAAGGGCCAGAAAGCTGTTCCAACAGCTAAAGGAGCTTGCTGCAGAGTCTGGCAGCCTTTGTTTGACCATTAGAACCTGCACAGTGAAGAAAATCAACTCCTGGAGGCTGCCCTCTGACCTCCGCTCCTGTGGATACACATATACAAACCAATGAACAGAAAAACAAAGTTTTTACTCTAAGAAACCAAATCTATCATAATCATTATTTCTTTCTCACTATTTGTTCCTTGTTGCTGCTTTAATTTTTAAATATTTATTTATTTGGCAGGGAGAGGCAGCTTACAGAAGCCACAGTGCATGTGTGGAGTTGGAAGACAACTCACAGAATTTAGCTCTCTCTTTACACCATGTAGACCCCAGGGATGTAGACCCCAGGGACTGAACTTGGGCCATCGGGCCTAATGGCCACTGAGCCTTCTTGCTGGTCTTTTGTTATTTTGTTTCACTTTCCCCAGGCAGAATATTCTCGAGCCCAGACTGGCCTCAGACTCATGATGCTGAGGATGGCTGGTCTTACAGGTATGTGCCATGAAGTCTGGGGTCTATTTTGGTGTCCTGCAACTCACTAGACACATGTTCCACCACTGAGCTACACCTTCGGCCTCGAAGAAACCTTTGAGGCTCACACCCATAATGTAGAGAATAAAGGATGAAGCTACAACAGAATGTTGGAACAGGGAACAGATGGATGAATGACGATGCCTGTGTTTTCTTCACCTACCAGGCTGGCAGCAGGAACAGCTTAGAAAGCTTAGATCACCCTGTAAAGACCGAGATAACCAGAGAACGATAATAAGGGTATTTTTCAAATAAGAAAGCACCGAGGTTCCTGAGGCTCCCAAAATAATACAGGCAATTGTCACTGTTGATGGCTGTCCCCTACTGCTGGAGACTCCATCCACTTTTTCATTTGGTTGGTTGATTTGGTTTGGTTTTTTGAGACAGGGCTTATCTGTGTAGCCTTGGCTGTCCTGACCTTGCTCTGTAGACCAAACTGGCCTCAAACTCAGAGATCCGACTGCCTCTGCCTCCCTGAGTGCTGGGATTACGGGCGTGCACTAGTGAGCCTGGCTAACACCATACACTTCGATTGCAGGGTACAGAATAATCAAGCTGGAACTGAGTTCAAAGTTTCCTCCCTCCTGGCCAGAACTTACATAGTGCTGGAAGATGCTAAGTTAGCTGTAGGCATAAGGTTACTGTGGAATTCAAATGCTGATTTCCGTATCTCCCATATCGGGCTGCAAGCCTTGTTCTGAGACTCTCCTGCCGGAATGGTGAATAAACTCTGCTCCCCACACCAAGAGTCCCCTGATATGTCAATAAAGCAGCTTACAGTCAGTCACTGAGAAGGGAAGAGAATAGGGCTGGACTTCCTGCCAGCCAGGGGACGAGATGTCAGTCAGGTGATTGAGCCATGGCAGAGGTCTAGGAGGTACCAGGAGAGAGAACTCAGCAGGAAAGCTACAAAGTGCAAGTATCCTAGGATATACGCTGAGAGGAAACCAGATTAGCCTAGAGAGTTAAGAATAGAGTAATAACTGCTCAGTTCTTGTGTTGTGAGGCTTATTATAAACAAATATAAAGAGTCTCAGTTACTTATAGTCAGATTAAGAGTGAAACTAAGAGAAATCAACAGTTACATAAAAACAACAGCAACAGCAGGCTACTGGGGAGAACTGGCACCAGGTCTTTACTCAGCTGTGGACTATGTACACTGCAGCTACTGAGGTAAGACGTGGCCCCTGGGACAACAGTGGCAAGTCTGTTACAGGGGTAACCAATGGCTCTTCAGTTGGAGTTGAGGGCCAGGCCCTAAAAGGGGATTAATCTCTGGCAGTGTTTACAGTTCTTGGTACTGTTGAGTTTACTTCAGAATATGTTTATGGCCATAGATCAGCACTGCTGCCAGCTTTGAAGAGCCTGCTTAGCTGCAGATTTTGCACTTAGCAGGACTGACTGTTGGAGCTGGGGAAATGGCTTAGTGGGTATGAGCACCTGCTACACAAACATGAACACCTGAGTTCAAATCCCAAGCTCAAGTAAAAAGCCCAGCATGAAGAAACATGTGTATCACCCCAGCGCTCTGTGAGTGTGGAGGCTGCTAGGCCTTACTGGCTGTCAGCCTAGTTCAAGGCTTAGTAAGAGACTAGGTCTCAAGAAGCTAAGGAAGAAAGTGATAGAACAGGTCATCTGATGCCCGATTCTAGCCTCTGCATGTGTCCACACAGGCACCCACGCACATACATGCACATATAACACACACACAGACACTGAAACAGAACTAAACGAAAGCCTTGTTGAAAGCTAAGCCCTAAATGGGTATTCTCTGTTGCCCACTTCAAGGCTCATGGAGCACTGCAGAAGAGAGGGAGGAAAAGAGTGTTAAAGGCTAGAAGAAAGTGTGGAGTGTTGTGGAACACTTTCTTCATAACACAGCCATCAAATTCTTGTTTACTCAGTGGCTGTAATCAACACAAGACCTACAGAAGACTGAGCCTGTCAACATTCCGTCAGAGGAGGAAGGGTCCACCCTCCCACCCTCTCTGAGGATACAGACTTCAGTAATGGTTGTTGTGCAGGGGCGTGGGACAGCTATTGGAGCGTTGTCTTAAACAGTAGCCAACAGGAAGGTGCACCTGTGCTCCTATAAATTATCCCTCACCCCAAGGACTCTGTAAGCTACCCAGGGGGTCACAACAAACAAACAAACAAACAAACCACACTATAAACACACCTTTAATCCTAGCACTTGAAGAAGCAGAGATAGGCGGATCTCTGTGAGTTTGAGGCCAGCCTGGTCTACAAATCGAGTTCCAGGACAGCTGGGGCTAGACAAAGAAACCCTGTCTAAAAACAAACAAAAAGATTACCCTATAGAGAATGCTTAGTAAGTACCTTGCCACGCCAACCTCTCAAGGAATTTATCAGCTATTTCCTGAGGGAAGCACCAACTCTCTGGAAAACACAATGTCCCATCAGGTCCTTTAGAACACCACTTCTCCAAGTCAGTGATCAAGGCGTCCAGGCAGATGTCGAACAAAGAGTAGGGTGATGCCTCCTCCTAAGGCAGCAGATGAGGAAAAGAAAAAAAGATGTTAGAGTTCACCTGCAAACATGCAACATAAAAGTGATCACCAATGGCAAGAGGGCTCAGAGATAAAGGTGCTTGCTGCCAAGCCTGACGGTTTGGGTCAATCTTTGAGAAGAACCAACTTCCACAAGTGGTCCTTTGCCCTCCACACACCACATACAGCACATGCTAAATTAAACAACAGTGAAACAACCAGCCAGGAAGGATAGTGCACAGCTCTAATCCTAGCACTCGGGGAGGCAGGGACAGGCAGATCTCAAGTTCAAGACCAGCCTGGTCTTCGTAGTGAGTTGCAGGCCAACCGGTACACATAGCAAGAACCTGCCTGAATAGTAGTAGTAGTAATAATTATTATTATTTAATTAATAATTCTTATTATTCTGGACTCAAATGCAGACAGAAGCACAGCTTACCAAAACCTATGCGATAATGCTAAGGCATTATCTGAGAATTCTCAGTGCTTAAAGTCAGAAAGGGTATGGTGAGATGGCTCAGCTGGTAGAGGCAGTTGCTGCCAAGACTGTGTTTGATAACTAGGACCTATATGGTAGAAGGAGAGAACCAACACCCACAAGTTATCCTTTGACCTCTGCACTCCCACCTTTGTAGGCCCTCTGAAGTGGAAGTGTTGGTTTCTTTAAAAACTGCTTTGTTATGTAAATGTGTTTTTTTATTTTAATCCCAAGGGTGGGATTAAGATAAAGTGTGGCTGCCTTATTTACCCACAGCAGATAACTGCCTCCTGCAGCTTGGAGTGGGGCGTGGTCTTTGCCGGCTGCAGTTAGTTAATTCTGAGGACTCTGAGAGGGCATAAATACCAGAGCCCAGAGAGAGAAAGACTCCAAGAGTGATGGCTGCTTCTCATGCTGTTGTTGGGTTGCTGGATAGCCTGACAACTGAGATTGGTATTGGCCCAAAGAACCAGATTACCCTAACTAAGCAGCCAAAGAGAACTGTCCCCTCTCCCCGCTAACCTTTCTCTCTTACCTAGTGTTGGGGTGTTGAAAGGTTTTGGTGGGATAAAGGGTAGAAAAGGGAGGTAGAGGCATAAAAAGCCAATAAAGTAGATAAAATAAAGACACCAGAAATGCTCCTCCTAAGTAAATTTAATCTAAAAACTCAAGAAGATCTCATAAATTACTTCATGTACCCCCAAGGGTACATGAAAAACAACCCAATCCTAAATGTAGTACACGAGAAAGTGTTATGTTGCTCAGCTGGCCTCGGACTTTTCAGTGAATCTCCTGCCTCATCTGTCCAAGCACTTCGATTACAAACTTGAGGCACTTATGCCTGCTGTATTCATTTATTTATATATTGTCTGGAGTTGTGAAATGAGGTCTAAGTTAATGAGATGACCTAAAAACCTGAGCTCAAGCAATCCTGTTGGGGATATAAACATGTTTTTGTTTTGGTCCCAGGTGTGGATGTGGGAATGAGTCAGCAGCAGACTATTTGTTTCATGCGGGCTCTGAG
The DNA here is from genome assembly GCA_010120015.1 of Rhombomys opimus. NCBI lineage: Eukaryota > Metazoa > Chordata > Mammalia > Rodentia > Muridae > Rhombomys > Rhombomys opimus. Next base: position 1,970,159 of record REGO01000122.1, on the reverse strand, counting down.
AGGAGCTCTCTGCCAGATGCAGATAGTTTAAATCTGAGGACTCTGGAGAGAGAATAAATGCTAGAGCCCAGACAGTGTGGAAGCTCTGAGAAAGAAGAAGGCTGTTCCTGCTTCCCTCTTGCTGCTCCAAATTGCTGCTGTGAGACAAGAAGTTGAGGTATTGGACTGGCTCCAAGGAACCCGAGACCCTAAACAGCAGGAAACAGCTAAGAAATGCCAAATGCCAGTTCCCAGGTCGAGGGGTGCAATGCCCCTCTTCTGACCTGTGGGCACTGCACGTGCAGGCAAAATACTCAAAAGACAGAAAACAGAAATAAATCTTTTAAAATGGACTTTTTCTGGACCCAACACTGACTGTAATTTCACGGTTAATGAGGCACATGCCCCGCTAGAAATCTGAGCTGCTCTTTCAGAGGACCCAAGCTCAGATTTCTAGCACCCACGTAGCTCACAACTGTCTGTTAATTTCAGCTCCAGAGTAGACTGCACCCTATTCTGACCTCTATTAGTACCAGGCACAGTTCACTTAACACACATGCAGGTAAAACATATGTTTTCCCTGCAGCAGTTCAAGTTGGCTGGTATCACAGAACAACTCACACCACAGAGGAACCCCCCAAAACCTCATTGACCTGTTAATAAAATTTACTCACTGGGCGGTGGTGGAGCTTATAACCCCAGTGCTGGAGAGCGACGCACAGAACAGACCCCTGCAGTTGTCACCCCGCAAAACACATTACAAATAACCAACAAAATCCTGTAATCCCAGCACTTCTGATACAGAGGCAGGGTGATCAGGAATTCAGGGGCTCCCTCAGCTGCACAGGGAGCAGGAGGCCACTTGTACGACAAGGACAAACAACCAAAAAACAAATTACACAGCAAGTGAGCAAAATAAGGGGAATTATAAACTATGACCCAGGACACATGAAATTAAAAAGGTGTGTGTGGGAATGATTTAACGTTATTACTAACCAGAAAAAAAAAATTACAGATAGCATGTACATTAAAAAGATAATTTAAGGCTGGGCATTATCCGTGGTGCACCCCATCAATCTCAGCATGTGGAAGGCAGAGGCAGGAGGAGCTCTGTGAGTTGGAGGAAGAAAGGCGCTGACCACACTGGCAGACATTTGTAATCCCAGTGTTCAGGAGACTGAGGCAGAATTGAGTTTGAAGCTGGTCTGGGCTACACAGGGAAACCCTGTCTCACACACTCTGGGTGTACCTCAGAGGAAAAGCAGACTACCAAGGAAAGTCTAGAGCTTCATCCCAACATCCCAAAACACACCAAAATGCACCATCCCCACAACCAGACTACTTCCTCCCCTCTGAATTCATTTCCGGCTAGCCCTTCTCCAGATTTTGGTCCGGTTTGGTCTCTTGTATGACAGCCCAGGCTGACTTGGAACTCTTTTGGCAATCCTCCTGCCTCAGCCTCCCAATCTTGGGACTAAGAGTCGCCACTGGATTTTTCATTCCCTGGGGGCCACCATCAGCACATCCCGGGTCAAGTTGCAGTGCAAAAACCCACTCAACCTGGCATTTCCGCCTTCCACCCCGGGGAATGGAGCCGGGTGGCTGGTGGGCGACTGAAGGGGCGCACTCAGAAGAGGGATGCTGAGGAGAGGCGGAGGGAGTGGGAGTCTGAGGAGAGCGGCTGGGGGTGCCTGAGGGGAGCGGACTCTGAGGAGAGGAGTCGGGGGTGAGGGGAGCGGTGCTGGCGTGCTTGGGGCTTGACCCCGGGGGCGCAGCGAGCACGGGCCGCGGCGTCCACGGAGCCCGGGGGCCGCCCGCGAGCTCTGTGGAGGAAGCCACGGCCGGGCCTCGGGAGGCCGCCCGCCCCGGGACCCCCGCACTCACCTGCAACACGCAGCGGCCCAGCTCATCCTCCTGGGCGTCAGGCAGGACGAGGCACCGCGGCCACAGCAACCGATGCAGCAAGTGGACCATGGCGCCCGGACGCGCGCGAGCTCGACGGTGGGCTCGCGGGGATGCTCGGGGAGCGCGGGAGCACGAGGATTCCCGACGGAAGTGCGGGAGGCTCCGGGGAGCACGAGGATGCCCGACGGGAGCGCGGCCGCGACCCCGCCCACGCCCTGTGGCCCCGCCAGCCACCTCAGCCACTTGCTGTCCCCGACGCTGGCGAGGGCGGTCCCACGGTGCGCGCGGTAGGTTCGTCGAGTTGAACTCTCTGGTTTGTGTTTTTCTTTCCTCTTCATGGGACTTTTCGAGACTGGGTTTTCTCTGTGTAGCCCTGTCTGTCCTGGACTCACTCTGTAGACCAGGCCGGCCTGGAACTCACAGGTCCACCTGCCTCTGCCTCCCGAGTGCTGGGGTTGGAGGAGTGTGCCACCACTGCCAGGCTTAACTATATAGGTATGGTTTTTGTTAGGTTAAAGATGGCACCTAGAGCCTTGCACATTGTAGGCATGAGCTCCGCCACGCCCCAGAATTTTAAATGCTTTTTAATCGGCTTTTTCTGTTTTGATTTTCAAGACAGGGGAGCCTGTCTTTTACTGTGTAGCCTTGACTGTCTGAACCAGGCTGTCCTCTGCCTCCCAGAGCCCTGGGATTACAGGTTTGCTGTGCCTGGCATTTTTTTTTTTAAATTAAAATGCCTTTTCAAAGGCCTTACCGCTAGAAGTATGACGTCTGTCACGTTTTGACTCCTAGACGTGAATTAACTTTACAAGGCATTTGTAGGGGCTGCTGACCTGGCACAAGTATGAAAGGGGACCGCAGTGGTGCACCCGTCTGTACCACTTCAAAACAAACACAGCATATGCCTTTATACCAGCGCTGGGGAAGCGGAGCTAGGAGATGAGACAGTTAAGACTATCCTCCAGAGAGCAGCTTTGGAAGCAAGCCTCTGCCCCTTTAAGACCATCTTATTTAACGTTGGTATATTGCTGGGATCTTGGCGAGAGACACAAAGCCGGAGCTTAGATTAGATCCCTTGAAGTGTTGGACTATCTAAAGTTTATTTTCCTACTGGGTGCGACCACTCAGAAGGTTGAAGTCAGGATTGCATATGTCTGTAAAATACTACTAGGTCAGGCACCTCCCAGACTCCTAGTAGATGAAGGAATTCAAATGTTAAAATTAGCTTTCAAGGACAAATAGCCAGGAAATACTTTCCTTTCACAGTCTCCTCTTCTGCTAGCCTGGGGCTCTTTTTGTAACTGAAGATGACCTTGAACTTAATTCTCTTGCTTCTGCCTCCCTAGGGGCAAGATGAGTAGAACATCAGGGCGGGCACAGTCGATCTTTAATCATCTTACCAAAAGCAAAACAGGAAAGAACATTCCGTAGAGCCCCTAAGGTCCTGCAGGGCAGTGAGGAACCCAGAGCATAAAAAGGTGAGACAGGCTGGCAGGGACATAGCCACAGCCACAGCCCTCAACAGGCAGACACTGCAGGGCCAACACCAGTTCCAGGCCAGTCTAGTCCACCTAGGGAGTTCAGCGGAGAAAGGAAATCAAAATGGTCTTGGCCAGGACAAGCACTGTAATTCCAGCCCTCTTTCTTCCTTCTGTTTTTGATAACACTGACAATAAAATAGGTGGAACTGAGTATTTATGTGGGAACCTTCTAGACTAGAAGATAAAAATTAACATAACCCTCCCTGCAAGTATTCTATAAGAAGGCCTGCTAATGCAAGGTGTCCAGTCTAGTCCTGCTCCTACCTCCCCTGCCCCGCCCCCACAGCAGGCCATTGCTTCCCAATCCCTGGGGACTTTTATAGCCCTCTGTGTTAGTCAAAAGGTGGCATTTCTACAGCTGTCCCTGAATTTGCCTTCCTGGCTGGCTGAGATGCAGAGTGGCTGCAAGACTCCACTTCCTCATCAAACTCTAAGAGCCGCTGAGATGAAGGGATTTTCGTCTGCTGGTGGTGGCACAGGGCTTTTATCCCAGCACTTGAGTGGGAGGCAGAGGCAGCTTGAGCTCTGGGTTCTAGGCTAGCTGGGGGCACATAGTGATACCCTGTAGGGAAACACAAAAGTAACAATCTAAAAATTTCTCTCTTTTCATTTGTTTGTGGCATTATCTCTCTATATGGCCCTAGCTGTTGAGAGACCAAAAAGATTAAAAATTAGCAACTATTAAGGACTGAACTATGTAGGTGGAGAAGTCTAGTAATGCCCAGAGGGGAAGGACCTCCTTACTGTATTCTTTCCCCACCTACTAGAGATAACAGTTGCTAGGAAACTGGCCCATCCCCCTAGGGAGGGACACCAGGTCATTGTGTTCTGGGGACCTTCCTATAGCCAATCAATTCAAAATGTAGCATTTTTACCAATAGATGCTTGCCAGGCAGGAATTGGGCATGCTGGGAGGGACCAGAATCTATATATCACGCAACTAACCTGGGCACAGCATGCTCAGCTCCCACCGCTTTGGCGGTGGGTGTTGTGGGCCCAAGCTGCAGCTTGTAATTTACAATAAAAAGACCCTCATGTGTTTTGCAACGGAGTCGATTCCTGTAGATCTTTTGGGTGCTCGTGAACTGGGTACAATATTTGGAGGTTCCACTGAGATTCCAGGGCCCCCCAAGACCTCAGGACTGATCCGGAGGGTCTCATACCAGCTGGTGTTAGGCCCAGCAAGAGCCTAAATATAAGAAGGTATGAAGAGAACTCAGGAAACTAATCATCCATCGATGCAAAAACGAAAGAGACTCTTCTTGACCATTGCACAATGGGGTCACCCCTGCTGGTCAGCTAGGAGTGGCCCCGAGAGACAAAGACCTTGGGTTTTTAAAAGACACAGGCGGGAATCTCCTGGGGCTGCCCTCTTGGCAATTCAGGATTGGATGAAGTGTTTAACTTTTAAAATAATTGGTCAGTTCTGGTCACCCTTAGGTCCAGTCAGCCCTGTCGTAAATATCTGATCTTCAAGTCAGTTTGGAATTTCTTGCCATCCACAGTTAAATGTGGGAGGGTGATTAACTCACCCCATGTCTGTTCTGAGGAGTGGGGGTTACAGGCTTTGGATCAAAGGTCAGGAGAAGGATTGGGGCCATTTGGCCCAGTTTCCAAACAAAGCCCATCTCACCGGCTCCAGCCGGTGATTTTTTTCTCCATTTAGTAGAGATCTCTGCTTGTTCTCTTCCTTATCTCTGCCCTCACAGATGGCTAATGTCAGGAACTTTTACATTCCTCGGTTCTCTGGAGAATCACTAAGAGGCTTTAATTAACATGGGCCTAAAACTTGCAAATATAAGTTATAAGGCAATTAAAAGAAACATAGGTTACAAAGTTAGTCTGATTCTTTCACTGGTGTCGTGTCTGTGTCTCCGTCTTTGTCGCTTTGTGCTTTGTGCGGTGTGCAGTGTTCCCGTTGGCGCCTATCTTCTGAATTCTGTTCTGCCTCGAGGCATCTGTATGAGTGACTAAATGTGATTTAGACAGACGTGTCAAACAATCACAGTCACTGAAGTTGGGAGAGACGTCCCCCAACTTCATCAGTTTCTGGAGGTGGTCTAGAACCACCGACCACTCTGAGGCTTCTGTGGCAGAGGAGCCAGAGCGGGAATCTGAAGGTTTGTTTTTACAGTACCTTACCCAGGAAGGGACTTGGACCCATCCTGGAGGAATTTCTGAAAGGCCTATGTTCAGCCTGCCCATGAAGGGTCAGTTTTGGTCCCGGGAAATTTGGCTAGCTGGTGAGTGTTTTTTGTCTCAATGTCTCTGTGTGCAGTATTTGTTTGTGTCTACCTTCTGTTTTCTGTTCTGAAAGGCCTCATGAAACTTGTTTAAAATGTGTGCCTATGTGTTTATAAGATCTATGAACAAATATGTATAGGTTACTACGTGGTATATGAAGTGCCTCAGTGCCTCCCCGCCATCTTGACTTTACCATGTGGGTTATAATGTGACCACCATCTTGGTATGGGTAAAAAAAAAAAAAAAAAAAAAAAAAAACAACCTTAGTCAGATAATTTTTATTTCCTTCTAGGTTAAAAGGATGAGTTATTTTAAATTGGTATTGGTCTTAGAAATTAAATTGTTTGCACTGGTAAATTCTGGTTTTAAAATCTGGTTTTGACTTTGATTATGGTTATACCTTGTGACTTCTCTCCTACAAAAGGGGTACTTTATTTTGATATTGCAAAAATGGGTTTTAAAAAAAATTGTTTAAATGTTTAAGGCTATAAAATGTTTAAAGTTTATCAGGCATTTGGGTATGACAATGATCTTGGGTAGTCTAACAAAAAATTTGAAAGTTTCTCCATCCTTTTTGAAAGTTTCTTGATCCTTTGGGGAAGAACAAAAATACTTTGGTATTTATTTTATCAATTTTACTAAGTAAAACTAAGCCATGTGGTTTGCAGTAACTGAGAAAATTGCAGTTTTTAGAATGTATCTTGTGGAGAGCTGTTTGTTTGTTAAGCTGCTTTGTTTATGGAAAAGCATGTTCCCACCCTGGTCTTTACCTTTGAAAGAAAAGAGGAAGTTTCCCCAAGTTCCTTTAAGCTTGTTCTAAGTTCCTTAGAGTTTATGTGACCTTGGACCATCTTCTCTGCTACAGGGAAGTAATTTTAGAGAAAGAATTTAGCAGTTTCAGAACTTTTTGTATTAATGTAACTTGTTTTTGCTTTGCCTATCAAGCAAATTGTGGATGCTGGGCTCCAGCAGGATCATGTTAGGATGGAAAGGATTTTGATGAGAGTTTTTATGTTGTCTGAAAAGCAAGGGAGAGAGCAAAAAAAGTAAGAATGTCTGGTTAAGCCAGAAACAGGAAGCTAGGAACCTGAAGGTATATAGGATATTGCAGAAGGTTAGTGGATGTATTATAAAAAGCCAGAGAGTTAATATGATTTGAGAAAGAAATATATTTAAATATGTTATAATTCATTTAAAAGGCTGGTAGTTTCTCATTGCAAAATGTTTTCTTATGCTCTTTTAAGGGGAAAGAATTCTGGCTGATAATTTTGGTGTGGCCAGAATAATTCATATAGTTTAAAATTGTTCTGTACTGTTCTGTTTTGCAGTTGGTTCTAAAACTTATTTGATCACTATGTTAGAACTTTTGGTTGTAGGGGATTGCGAATGCTCCACAATGGTTGCTGTATCATCAGCAACACCTAATGGCTATGTTTGGTATTGTCAGTCGAAGCCTGTGCTAACACGTGGCTAGCCGCCATGATGGTTCAGGGATAGACAGTGTGTGAAGCTGTAGTTTTGCTGCCATATTTGTTTAGGGCTTCCAGCTGAGTTCAGTTACACGTGGCCAGCCGCCTTGCTAGTCCAGAGATAAAGAGGTAATTGCAAGTGGTAGGAGCAACAAGATTTGCTAGCCTCTCTATAAACTGCATCTGATTGAAAGGTTTGCTTTAATTTTAGTTCAGAAAGAGCAGATTTAAAGTTATACTATCAACTGCAGTTGGTTAAGATGTTGAGCTATACCTAGTGTCTTTGTTTAGGTTTTTTTACACAGTTTAGAGCAGATGATAAAGACAAAGAGTAACTCAGATATGCTGACCCTCAAGCTTGTCAGAGATCTGATGAATATGGCATTTTAACTGTGTAAGCTTATTGTGACAGAAAGTCCCAAAATCCTGGCAGTAGCTCCCCAAGGTCTCCAAGAAGATTTGGGCACAACGACAGATGACTGTGACTCTGGATTGTGGTATGCTAACCACTGGGCAATACTGTCTCAACTGACCTACTGCTAAGGCCCAGCCTAAACTGTGGACAAAACTGTAGACACCTGGAGAGTCAATGTTTCATGTTGCTAAGGGCAAGGTGAGGCCATTCTCTCATTTCTTTCTCCACAGAAACAGTCTCTTATCTTCTGTACCTGGCTGGACTGCCTCTGTTCAGGATGCCTTGAGACACAGGAGCCAGGGTCACTGCCTAGGTGATGGAATAACTAGTCATCTCTGTCATTTTGATTGGCATGTAAATTGGTATATTTATTTAGCCTTCTCATGTCTCTGAATACCTTGATGGCTATGCTAAGCTTATGGTAGCTTTACAGCTAAAGAGCAGACACTTAGATCCACTGTTAGCTCATTGATCAGTTCATTAGCTAGAACTACTAGGTACTACATCTCTTATTTAGAAAGGAAAACAGGTTTGCCTTGCTCACAGAATTCATCTTAGTTGTCTGTGTCTTAAGATATATATAGCTGGATAAAAAATATGGAGCCTATGTAGGGTCTAAGGATATAGGAGTTTAGGTTGTAAAAATATAGAGAGTGTTGTTATTTAGTCTGAGAAAATGTTACAGGGTTGATAAATGCAAAAGATTGGAGAGTCTAAGTAGGTGTTTTAAGGTATAATTATGAGTTATAAAGATACAAAGAATAATTTAAAACACATTAAAAATGGGAGATACTTTAGATTCCCCCCCCTTGCTACTGTTGTGCTTATGTTATAAGATTTCAGAAGTTCAGAGTTTTGGCATTAATCAATAGAGTTCTGATAAGTTGATAGAGCACTGACTGCTTATTATTCAGTCACCAGGTTGAGATTTTAATTTCCTTTGGTTGGCTTCTGGAGATAGACTTAAAGGTGCTTCTCGTCATGTTAAAAACATCTGTTTAATGTGTATATCTGACACAAAAGTCATAGCTTTTAGTATGGTATTTTTTTTTTTTTTATGTATACAATGTTCTGTCTGCACGCCAGAAGAGGGCACCAGATCTCATTATAGATGGTTGTAAGCCACCATGTGGTTGCTGGGAATTGAACTGAGGACCTCTGGAAGAGCAAGCAGTGCTCTTAACCTCTGAGCCATCTCTCCAGCCCCTATGGTATTCTTAATATCTGCCATTTCTGGGGTAGACTTTGACACAGCAATATCTTAAATCTATTCCTTCTAGTTGCTTTGTTAAGGAAAGTCCAAGCATCCAGGGTTTAGCACTAAAGCCAGTAATGTATTTCTGCCTAATGTTCCAGTGTGAACATGAAGATGGGTCTAAAAGTAGATACTAAATGTATAAAAAATGTCCAAGCTCTCCATTCGTGGCTAATTACCAACAGCTATGCCCACAGAAGAAATGTTACTGTGGACACACTTAAGTTGTTTATAAAAGTTATAAAACAAACAGCTGATACTCATTCAGTGGGATGCAGTTTTACCTGTTAATCTCAAAACGTATTGTTAGATTTGCTGAATATATATTTCCTTTTGTGTACCAAAAAAATTCATGAGTTTCAGGATCTGACATAGCTCAAAAGGATCACAGATGAGATTTTCCCAGATCTTTCCCATTTAATAGAGAAATTTTAACTTCTGTCTCCAGTCTGAATTTGTCTCAGCAGATTTTCACCTGTTTAACTCTGTTCTGGGATCAGCTGTGGACTGCAAGCTAAAATCTGGACTTCCTGGAAACTGACATGATTGCTCCCTGCCTCTTTGGGTGGATCAACTAACCAGATGCTTGGGACTGCCCTATTGCCCAGCCTTTGACTGGCATTTCAGCCTCCCTAGCCCCTGATGCCTACGGTCCAACGGTCAGCATTGAAGAAGCTCTAGAAGACGGATCTTCGCCCAAATCCCCCTTAGCAGGCTGAAATGCTAAGTCAAAAGGGGCTCCCTGGCATTAGATATTATCTTGGGCATCTGCTTAGCTGAAATGGAAACTAATATTGCAGCAACTGGGCTAAAAGCCTAGAGAGACCCTAGAGAAAAAGGATAACAATTCTCCTTGGCTTACTACTCCTTTATCTACCCTGAAGGGACCCCTACTCATTTTGATTTTTATTTTTGGGCCTTGTATTTTCAATTACTTAATGGCTTTCATAAAAAATGCTTGAGAGCAATACACTAATGGTACTCAGATCCCATTATAAAAAGGTAAATCTATAAGATACAAGGGGTCATGTCTGGAAGACCCAAGATTGGGTCTTCAAATGATCATGGGAAAGGGGGAAATGAGAGACCAAAAAGATTAAAAATTAGCAACTATTAAGGCCTGAACTATGTGGGTGGAGAAGTCTAGTAATGCCCTGAGGGGAAGGAATTCCTTACTTCATTCTTTCCCCACCTACTAGAGATAACAGTTGCTATGAAACTGGCCCATCCCCCTAGGGAGGGACACCAGGTCATTGTGGTCTGGGGACCTTCCTATAGCCAATCAATTCAAAATGTAGCATTTTTACCAATAGATGCTTGCCAGGCAGGAATTGGGCATGCTGGGAGGGACCAGAATCTATATATCACGCAACTAACCTGGGCACAGCATGCTCAGTTCCCACTGCTTTGGCAGTGGGTGTTGTGGGCCCAAGCTGCAGCTTGTAATTTACAATAAAAAGACCCTCATGTGTTTTGCAACGGAGTCGATTCCTGTAGATCTTTTGGGTGCTCG
>REGO01000122.1:1948915-1959828 GCA_010120015.1 Rhombomys opimus | reverse complement strand
TGTTGTGGGCCCAAGCTGCAGCTTGTAATTTACAATAAAAAGACCCTCATGTGTTTTGCAACGGAGTCGATTCCTGTAGATCTTTTGGGTGCTCGAGAACTGGGTATAACACTGTCCTGGAACTCACTGTGTAGACCATGCTAGCCTTTAACTCGCCAAGGTTAGTGCCACCATGCCTGTTGGTATTTACATAAAAATGATGCCATGAACACAACCAATCTTAAATCCAATGAGGCTTATTGTATGGATATGAAGAAAGAGCGGGAAGAAGAGAGCTAAACATGTTCCCCAACAGAGAAAAGGGAGAGCAAGAGAGTAAGAAAGCAAGAGATAAAGTGGCAGATTGATCCTTTCATGGAGCAACTAAACCACGCCTGCCAGTGCGACTACCTGGCAGGTGACAAATGATGACATCATAGGTTGCTAGGCAACCCAGAAGCAGGCTGCCTAACCCTAACATTCTTCCCTTTTTCTATAATTAAAAAATGAGGAGGTTGGGCTGCTTCTCATGTAAGTTAAAATATATAAATGTAAGACCACCAAGAATTAAGTTGATTGCAAAACACTTGAGGATCTTTTTATCACAAGCTCCAGCTTAGGCTCACACCCTCACCAGTGGAGAATGGCGCCCTGAGCTCAGGGTAGGGGGGCGATTTATAGATCCCAGTCCCTTCCAGCACACCTAAAGCAGGGGAATTCCTGCCTCGACAGCATCTATTGGTTGAAACACCAAAGGGGACATTGCATTTTAAACTGATTCGCTGTGGGGAGGCACAAAAACCATTAAGAGGCTGCCTTCTGTTGTTAGGGGAAAGGGGAGATCTGGGCTGGTTTCCCAGCAATTGTATCTCTAGTGGGCAGGAAAGATTGCAGAAAGGGTGGCTCCTCCCCCCAGGTGGCTGGGCATGTCTCCATGTGTCTGGCCTTTGTTCAGGCTTGTGCTTTAAACTTTAATCCAATAACCCAAAAAACTTAATTTTTGATTCTTTGGTATCTGAAAAGCAGTTCTTGGTTGCCAAGCTAGGGGGAAAGAGAGAGAGAGAAAAGAGTAATAGCAACAAAATGTCCAGATTACATGGTGAGGAGGAAAGGAAGTTCCTGCCCTGAAATATCCATTGCAACAGGTAGGGACTGAGGAATGCTGGGAGAACCTGGAGCTGCTAGTCCTGGGCCATTAGCACACCATTCCAACCTTTTGTTATTAGTAAGTGGATGCTGGGCAGAGATTCTCTTCTGGCTACCTCCTGCTGACACTGGGGGGTGCAGTAGGGAGGTCAAAAGACTGAAATGCCAGCTGAGTCCAGGAAGAACAGGCTGTTTTGATGCTGTCCAGGGTCTATGAGAACATGCATGGCTGGGAGGGAAAGTGTGGGTTCAGCTTGACGGAAGTCTGTGAGGTCAGACTGGAACACCTGTAGGTAGCTGCTTTGGCGCTGTCCTGGATGTAGGAAACACCTGGGTCTGGCAGGATACTGGAATATATACATATATATATATATATATATATATATATATATATATATATATATATATATATTATGGAGAAAATTCCTTTGGGTGTACATTTAAAACTTTTGAGAGACCAGAGGTGAAAGAAAAGACTTGAATATGGGAACCTCCATTTACCCAGTCATTGGCAGTAATTAAAAAGGCTTTGCTTTCGATCTGTCATCTCAGGAAGTTGAGGCCATGTTTGGTTACAGAGGTGAGTAAACTCAGAGGCCCTTAAAGCAGGTGCTAGGTGTACAAATCTGAAATTCTCCAGAAGACATCCCAGAGGAGAATCTGGTGGAATGGACGAATGGACAATTCCCACTGGGCAGGTAGGAGTCAGTGACCTGTCAAGGTGTCCCAAGAGCAAGGTTTGACTCAGTAGATTAGTATGGTACAATCTGTTCCAACAGCTCTTCAGTGCTGGCCAGAGACCAAGGGCATTGTTGCCCATAGCAGACACAGTTTACCTAGCTAGGATTTCATAGATGAGGGAGAGGGAGAGGAACCATGCTAATAGAGGGAAAATCTTACCCAAGGGAGAAGAAGGTCCTAGATGAAGAGTTTGGATGTAGGTTGGCAAGTGGTAGGAAGTGTTTGCACCAACCAGAAGTGAAAACTCACTGATCAGCTAGTGTTGGGTGCAGGAATGTAGCAATCGGTAGCCAGGAATTGATGCCAACCAGAAGGAAAGATTCACCAATCAGCCAGTGAGCAATGAGTAGCCAGGAAAGGGAAGTCCCAAAACCAGGGAAAGGGGAGGAATTCCACCCTCTGAGATAGGCAATAGGTGCAGCGCTTATCTCGAGCCTAATTGACCTGAAAGGTGGATTTACGTGGGTTTTCTGCAGCTTGCAAGAATCTCTTTTAAATTTTACAAAGGAAATAAAACTTAATAGACATGTTAGCATCACCATTGTAATCTGCACTGAAATATACATTGTAGAAAAGGCAATGGACATATACATGTGTTAACAGCATAAACACTGTCTAAGGTGAGCTCTGAAAAGGCAGAAGCCTTTCATAAAGTAAAGCTCACATGATCTTAACTTTTAGTATGATTACACTTTATGAAAGGGAGGGAGGCTTATTTTTCTATCCAGAACAGTGGATGTACCTAAGTCTAGCACAACGAGAATCAATGTTTAGGTCTATACTTAAAAGACCTACCAAAGGAGATTTAAAATCTTGAGTTGGGAATGATAGTGGGTGCTATAATGGAATGTTTTTATATTAGAGCTAGATTAATAAATCAGAGCTCTATTGATAAAAGTCAAAACTCTGGACAGTCAATATCACAGTAGCATAGTAACAGAAGGAAATATTAAGCCTTTCTACTTACATAGGATACCTTAAATTGCAGCCTTTATTAACTTGCATTTATCAACCTTAAAACACATTTTTAGACCTTCAAACAATATTTTCCTTAGGCCTTTGTATCTAGTTATTTACCATGAGACATAGGTGAGACTGCTATGAACATTTATTGTCCTTTAGCTAAAGGGATGGTAAATCTGAGGCCTATTTTTTGAGTCTGGTAACAAAACATATTGTGTCTAGGCCTGACAGTAACAGCTCTAGAAGGCTTGAGGCCTGTGTCCCGCATATGAAAGAGAACTGAGAAGGCATCTGAAGTCTCCCAAGAGACTTCCAAGTTGGCAGTATGTCCATGGGACCCAAGAGTGAGACCAAAACAGACCTGCAATGTTTCGCTGGGCTGGGTGAGGGTGGTGGCTTAATCTAGGAGCCATTGTCCTCACCAGGCCAAGGAGCTGGAAGGCTGGAAGTGTCTGTGGCTCTTGTGCTGGTTGAGCCTCCATGGATGGGCACAGAGGACAAGCCTGCATGGGAGCATTTTGACTTCCAGAGGCCAGTCTGCCAGCAGGCAGCCATGGCTTGTTGAGGCAGATGTGGGACCAGTGTACTTCCCAGCTGCATTTGAAACAGTTATCTGGTAGAGTTGACTTTGGGCTGTGCCCTGACAGGATGGGGCACTGCAGACCTCTTGTTTTCTGTGTGGGAATGCCTCAGAGCAACAGCCAGGTCTGGAGCATGGTTTTTGCTGCAGATGAGCCTGTCAGGAAGACTCCTCTGTTATTATTACCAACTCGGACCATCCGAAGCTGTTTAATTAAGATAGCAGTGAGACCATGCTTGCATCTGTAAGACTATAAATATACTTTTCGACATGTTAAAGGGCTTGATCATCTATGAGATGACTATTAACTTGTATTCGTTTACTATCAAATATTTAGGACTTTAGGTTTTGTCCCTGTTTGGAGCCTTCAAAGTCATAAACAGTCCATTAAAGTGAAAGCATAAGTTTCCTGTGTGATTTAGTTTATAAAAAGTCCATAGCTTATAACAGTCTAAGGCTATATTATAGATTAATAATATTACCATATTCAGAAGGTAAGACCAAGCATATTTTAACCTTTTTGATAGTGAAGATATATCTCTGACCCAAAAGTCATAGCTTTTACTATGTCTTAATGGCATGAGTCTACTCCTGCTGTCTTGTAGACACCTGTTACTTGTTTTTTCTAAAGTTTGAATCTCAATACAATGGTGATACTAATGTACTTCCTTTTGTAAACTAAAATTCATTTAAGTTTCAGGAAAAAAAAAAAGTCCTAAGACCTGGATCTGCCATAACTCAAACAGACCCCAGAAAAGTCTTTCCCCTGGTCTTGGGATTCCTCACTTTCCCCATTTGCTAGACAAATTTTAACTTCTGTCTCTAGTCTAAATTTGTCTCAGCAGATTTTCACCTTGCTGACAGACTCCATTCAGGGATCTGCTATGGATTGTGAGCTGAGATCTAGAGTTGCTGGAAGCTGATGTAAACCAGTCCAGCCGATGTGATGGCTCCGTCTCTTCAACTGGATTGCTAATTACATGGTACCCAGTTGCCTATTTTTTGACTAGCCTTTCAGCCTTCCTGGGTCTTCCCAATCACTCCGTCCCAATGTCAGCCTGAGGAAGCTACAGAAGAAGTGAAATTCATCGGCCTTTATCCTACCTAAAAGGCTGAAATGCTAAGTCAAAAAGGGCTCCCTGACATTAGCTATTATCTTGGGGACTAGCTTAGCTGGAGCAGGAACCCCTATTGCAGCACTGGCCGTGCAAAGCCAGAATTATAACAGCTTAAAGGCAGATATTGATGAAGATATTCAAAGCCTTGAGAACTCAATTCACCCATTTAGAAAAGAATGTTGATTCCCTGGCAGAAGCAGTGTTGCAAAACATCTGGGAAGGCTGTGTACATCCCTTAGAGAGGAATGTTTTTATGTAAATCACTCAGGAGTGATTAGAGATTCCTAAGCAAGAGTAAGAGAAAGCCTAGAGAGATGCTGGAAAGAGAGAGGATTCCAGAGATGGTTTGAATCCTGGTATAATAGTTCTCCTGGGCTTACTCCCCTTATATCCACCCTGCTGAGACCTCTACTCATCTTGATTTTGTTTTTTACCTTTGGGCCTTGCATTTTAAATTGCTTAGTAGCTTTAATGAAGGGGAACGCTTGGGAACCATACAGTTAATGGTACTCATCCCGTTATGGAAGGGTAAATCTAGAGGACACCGAGAGCTCCTATATTGAAGACCCATGGTTGGGCCTTCAAATGAGCTTGAGAGGGGAGAATAAGAGTACCAGGCCTGACACTCCCAAAGGTCACCAGGAACTAGGCCTAAACAAGGTCACCCATTCCAGAAACAAGGCCATAAGATTCCCTACCCGAGGAACAGCCTGAGGATAGCCACAAGAATGGGAAGGTATCTTACCTCAGAGTGGAGTATCTGCCAGGCCGCCCACCTACCTTGAAGTAGAACATTTCATGGCACAGAAAATACCTAACATTCCTGAGGTCTATAGATAGCTCACTCAGTGTTTGTAACAAGCTTGCCATTGCCATTTAACAGATGTGTAACTGTTAAACCAGAAATTCCCAGTCCTTCCTCAAACCCCAACAAAAACTACCGTGCAGTTGCTTGGGGCTTTCCTCTCTTATCCACTGCACTGGTGATGATGGAGAGACCAAGCTTAAGCCAGAATAAAGCTCTTTGCTCTTGCATATGTGGTCCTGCTCCTGGTGCTCTTTGGGAACCTTAAGATCTAGACATAATAAGTAGGTATAGATCAAAATAACCCTGAAAACACTTTGCAAGGCAAAGGGCAGTCATACATCATGGTGTCATGGGTTTGGTGTAGGTTCAAAAACATTCTGCAAGGCACATCAGGTTTAGGAAACAAACTTTTACTAGAAATAGAAACCTAGATTTCTAGGTGTGGAGACTTAACAATGCCGCTCCTGTTTTTAAGTGAAGCCAGCATGGCTCCTGCTCTGGTTTCACAGCACTACAGGCATACAGGACACCTTAGGCAGTACAATGTATGGTGGATCCCCTGAAACTACAGTTACAAGTGGTCATGAGATATTTGGGTTCCAGGAACCAAACCCAGGTCCTCTGCAAGAGCAGTAAGTGCTTTTAATCATTGAACCATCTCTCCGGCCTTATGAGAATTTTTTTCTTTTGTTTTTTTCAAGACAGGGTTTCTCTGTGTAACAAGCCCTAGACTCACTTTGTAGACCAGACCAGGCTGTCCTCAAACTCACAGAGATCCATCTTCCTGCCTCTGCCTCCCTGAGTACTGGGACTGTAAGTGTGTACCACTGCACCCAGCCTTGAACTCATAGAAATCCTCCTGCTGAAAGGGTTAGACTAACTTTGTAACCTGTATGTCTTCTAAAGCCTATAGTTTTGAGTTTTAGGTTCAGGCTAAGCTAACACCTCTTAGTACCTTTCCAGAGAATGGAGGGATGTGACCCTATATGTGAGGACAGATAGAAAAAAGCAAGCATGACCTTCACTCAGCAAAAAGAATGACCAGACCCTTGTCTTCAAGATAGTGTTTCTTAGCAACGAACCCAGACTTCTGAGTAGCTTTTGACCTCCAGCCAAAAGTCCGTAGCCCCTAATCTTCAAGGATAAGCTAACCACTCCTACCTTAAATTGCAGCTGCATCCACACTTGGCAGGACTGGCCAAGCTTGAGCACCTAAGACTAACCAGTTATCTTACTTTATAGCTTCCTCATCCAATCCTAAATTGCCAAAAATGCAACTTCAAATTTCCCGCAATTTTTCTTTTAAAAACCTAAAGCCTTTGTCTCCCGGTGCCACTCTTTGCTGACCGGCAGGGGTGACCCCATTGCGCAATGATTAATAAACCTCTTGCTTTTGCAACGAGTCATGGTCTGGGGGAGTTTCTGGGAAGGGCGCGATCTTGAACTCCTGAGCTGTGAGACCCCAGGTCTTACACTGCCTCTGCCTCCCAAGTGCTGGAATTTGAGGCATGTGCCAACATCACCCCTCTCTCTTGTGTAGAGCTAAGATGTGAATAGGAAGACCCTTGGTTTGAACACCTGATCTCAACTGAGTTGATGCTTGTGTGAACAGTTCCTGAAAATAAGGGTGCTTACAGAGGCTGATGGACAGGTTAGAATTCCAGTACTATGAAGAGTTTAGAATGTGGCAGGCCCAGACACTAATTACCTTATGTGCTAGTTCTAGCCCTCTGCAACAGCCATTCCTTGCTCACCTGTGTCTGAGGTAACATCCTGTGACAAATAGTGTTATGTTATGCAGGCAATTCAACTGGCCCTCAGAGAGCTTTACGGCCTTGACAATGTCCTATGCTAGGACCTGCGTCCTATAACATCATCTGGGCCAGGTACTTAGTGACTGGTCTTCCCCTCCCCTTGCTCTCTTGCTCACTCCTCTCTCTCTGGTCAGGGTGCTCCCCCTCCCTACATATCTCTTTCTCTCTCCTTCCCTCCATCTCCATCTAATAAACTCTTTTATATCATATTTGTTATATATGCGCGGCATCATTTTTAAATACTAACAAATAGAAACTTTTAGGAATCTATTAACAGGCCACCAGCAAGGCATGTGCCACGACACTCACCTTGAGTCTGCTTTCTTGGAGAAGCCAGGACCACCAGCCCATGGATAGCACTACCTATCGTGGCCCACCACAGTAGGCTGGGCCCTCCCCCACCAATCACTAAGAAAATGTCTTACAGCTGGAAAACTGAAGCATTTTCCCAATTAAGGTTCCCTTCCTTGTGGTAATTATAGCTGTGACAAGGTTATGAGAAGCTAGTGGCTGGAGAGTAGGCCCAGTGGTTAAGAGCACTTGTCATGGATCCTTACCACTTCATTGGGCATCAGACATGCATGCGCTTCACAGACAGACAGGCAAAGCACTCAAATACACGAAATACAGGAACCTTAAAAAATTAGAAACTCGCCAGCGCAGTCTATAGAAATTATTTTATGTGTATGCGTGTTTTGCCTGCACACATGTACGTGTATGTACCCCGTGCATGCCTGGTGCCTGCAGAGGTCAGAAGAGGATGTCCTATCTCCAGGAACTGGAGTTTTAGATGGTTGTGAGCACCATGTGGGTACTGGGAACCCTAGTCTTCTGGAAGATCAGCCAGTGCTTTTAACAACTGAGCCAACCCTGCGGTCCCACACCAAGGCCTAGTAAACTTGCCTTGATTTATGGTTTTCTTCATTATGTAACACTTCATGAATATGGTGTGTGTTCCTGGGCCATGGTCATTCAAAATGACTCCAGAAGAAACTCTCTTACTCCCTGTAAGATGAGAGTTATGTCTTCTGTTGTTTTTTTGTAGACACCTGGAAATGACTGATCTTTTAGAAAAATACAGAAATACTGAATAATTTACTAAACTGCCAACTTTGTTTTCTTGGCACAACTGGGCATCTTGGTAAGAGACAGGGTCTCACCAGGAAGTAGTGATGCACACCTTTAATACTAGCACTTAGGTGGCAGAGGCAGACAAATCTCTACTTCTAGGCCAACCTGGTCTACAGAGAGAGCTTCAGGACAGCCAGAGAAACACTGTCCAAAAGATTAAAAAGAAGCTGTTTGGGTGCTTACCTGCATCTGTATGCCAAATTTGCCCCTGTCCAGAGGAGGGCATCAGATCCCCTGAAACTTGAGATATGGTGGTGAGTTTTCATGTGTGTGGTGGACTTGAGCAACAGCCTTCTAGAGGAGCGGTCAGTGCTCTTAATAACAGCCATCTCTGCAGACCCCTCAAAATAAGTGAGCTCCAGGACAGCCAGAGCCACCCTGTCTCAAAAGGAGATTAGTTTTTTTGAGACAGGGTTTCTCTGTGTAGCCTTGACTGTCCTGGACTCACTTTGTAGACCAGGCTGGCCTTGAACTCACAGAGATCTGCCTGCCTCTGTCTTCTGGGATTACAGGCATGCGCCCCCAGCCTTTTCTTTAAAATTTTATTATGTGCACGATGTTCTCTCTACATCTACACACCAAAAGATCTCATTATAGATGGTTGTGAGCCACGTGTGGTTGCTGGGAATTGAACTTAGGACCCCTGGAAAAGTTTAAGTGTTCTTAACCTCTGAACCATCTCTCTAGGCCAAATTCTTTATTGTAGCATCTAGTCAAGATCCAAGCTGCAGGGAGGGGCTGCAGCTTCACTTTGAAGTCTCCACTGTTAGTGACAAAAGTGATAACCCAGGCATCATTTTCTCCAGAAATTTCAAATTTTCAAGATAGGGTTTCTCTAGCTCTGGCTGTTCTGTCCTGGAACTCACTTTGTAGACCAGGCTAGTCTTGAACATACAGAGGTCTGCCTGCCTCTGCCTCCACAGTACTGGGATTAAAGGAGTGTACCACCAGGCAGCAGGAATTACTTTTAGACTAACTGGACTGACTATCCAGTTAGAATTAGGTGTGGTCTTTAGTTCCTATAATGACCATGGGCTGTTCTGAACACAGTTAAATAGTATTTATTACTTATTCTTCTCCATTAAAATTGACTTCCCTGAAGGGACTTAAGCATGCTGGATAATCCCGCTGCCACTGAGTGATAAATCCAGACCTTTTTTCACTTTTTTTCTGAGGTGTGTGTGCACATGGGGTCTCACTCTATCACACAGGCTGGCCTAGGCCTCGAGGCTCCAGCTTCAGTCTTCCAAGTGCTGGCAAACCGGTTCCAGCCTGAGTATTTCATTAAGGAATGATGTCCTAGTGGATGGACTTCTGCAGACTTCAAAAATCATGATGGATTACTGAGGGACACAAAGCTTGGCTTAATACTAAAATTCGAAGTATCTGGACTGAAAGACGCATGTTACATAAAATTTGTAACATTTATTTAGGCAAAAAAAAAAAAAAATCCCAATCTTCACATACAACACTAATACTTCAGTGATATTCTATGTGAATACACAGCATGGTTCATGTGCAGAGTACCCCCGTGCACCAGGCCATAGCTGGGATACCACCAGCCCAGTCAACCCAGAAGATATCTGAAATGCACACACATTCGACTTTCTGATGGCTTTTCATTTCTTGAAAAGAGTTAAACTCCATCAGAGTTCAAGCAAGATAGTTTCTCACATGCGAAAAGCCCAGAATTTGACAGGAATCCTGCAAAATTGGAGATTTTGTCATTAATTTACTTATTTTGGACTTTTCAGACAGAATCTGTCAGTTTATCCCAGGATGGCCTAGACCTTCTTTAGTAGCTCAGGCCAGCCCCATCAAGGTCCTGCTCTGCCTCCTGAGTGCACGTTAAAGAGCTGACTGATTTCTTCTGTTTACCTATGTATGGATGTGGGTGTGAGTGTGCACAATGCACACGTGGATACAGAGGACAACTTGTGGGAATCGGGTCTCTCCTTCCACTGTGCGGATTCCACCACAGGACACTCTGGCTTCTCGGCAAGCACCTTTACCTGCTAAGCCATCTCACGCACTGGCCCACAAATCAGTGACTGAGGTTTCTTCAGACTGTCTAAGAATACAAACCTGGACATAACATTCTTCAATTTTCAGAGGAAAACTACTCTAAAGAGTTTCCCTTTATGAAAGTATCTCAGCTTTTCATTACTTAAGGAACTTCTTCCTTCAAAGTTGATTAATATAAGGTTAAGAGTCCGGTGTGCCGGAGGTGGCAGCAAACACCTGTAATCCCAGCATTCGGGAGGCAAAGGCGGGCTCTCTTAAACTCTGTGAGTTCAAGACCAGCCTGGTCAACAAAGCCACTTTAGGACAGCCAAGGCTACACAGAGAAACCCTGTCTTGAGAGAAAAACAAAACCCTCAAAACATTCCATAAAGTAAGCTCAAAGTCAAGTGTTTAAGTCAAGTGTTTACCAGTAATAAAATAGATTTATGATTTGCCACAAAGTAATTTTGAAAAACTATGGGCTGGAGAGATGGCTCAGAGGTTAAGAGCACTGGCTGCTCTTCCAGAGGTCCTGAGTTCAATTCCCAGCAACCACATGGTGGCTCACAGCCATCTGTAATGCGATCTGATGCCCTCTTCTAGCCTGCAGGCACACATGCAGACAGAAC
>REGO01000122.1:1920782-1948895 GCA_010120015.1 Rhombomys opimus | reverse complement strand
CCCAGCAACCACATGGTGGCTCACAGCCATCTATGAGATCTGGTGCCCTCTTCTGGTGTGTAGGTTTACATGCAGACAGAACCCTGTATACATAATAAATAAATAAAATGTTTAAAAAAAAAAAAGAAAAAAAAAGAAAAACTATGAAAACCTCGCCTGGTCTACAGATGGAGTTCCGGGACAGCCAGGGCTACACAGAGAAACCCTCTAGAACTCAGATCCGCCGGCCTCTGCCTCTGGAGTGCTGGGATTAAACTGCGTGACGACACATCTGGCTGTAATTGTATTTTTGAGGTGGGATCTTATTACGTCACCCAGGCTCATTTTAAACTGGTGACTCCCCTAAGTCCTCAAACCATCCTCCTGCTTCAGCCTCCCTTGCAGCTGGGAATGTAAGGGTGTAGCCCAAGACGGTGCGGAACCCAGCATCTTCCTGGCCCAGCACTTGCATGTTAGGATACAGGCACGTGCTAACACGCTGCTTGGAATATTTCCACTCCTCGCTGGTCTGTCAGTTAGGCTCTGCTGTGGTAAAGAGCCGTCCTTTCACACAGGAGTAAGAAGCTGCGTTGAGTTTTGCATATTTTATTTTTTAAAAAAGTAGAGCAGTGGGAAGACAGAAAAAGGTTTTCCTCGGGCAATTAGTCATCATAGTGTCTTGGGTTAAGATCTGGAAACAAATGCATGTACCACAAAGTCCATGAAATGCTAAGTAACACAAAGCCATGATGAACCTAAAACCCGAATGCAAAATTGTCTATCCTACTCTTACTCCTCTCGCTGGTGGATTTGGCATTATTACTAAAATGAACACTTTGGGTTAACACTGAAAATTAAAAACGCATTGACACACAACAAATGACGACCAAACATCCAACAACCACGAGATTAGCAGTCATCTGAAACTGTCACAACAGATTTAGGAAGTTAGCAAACCTCTCTGCTCAGCGCAGCTCTGACCCAAACACACAAACTCTCCACATTAACAATATGCAGATAAAACCACAAGGGCCCGCATCAGCTGAGAGTGGGCCCTTAACCTATGCCTGCAGTGGGTTAACAACTTAAATCACCGTGAACGTCCCGCAAGAACCAAATAAAACTGCGAGGAGACCCTGCAGGTCATCATTACAGAACAGTTTACTTCTGTTCCCTCTTCTCCCCCTTGAGCCTTGAGCACTGCTGCACACCATTCTAGGCTTCGGGAGGAGGAGGGTGCATTTCAAAACACTAAGCCAAGCCTGGCTCGGTTCACTCTTACAATCCCAGCACTCAGAGGGCTGAGGACAGCCTAGAGTAAAGACTATCTCCAAAAGGCAAAACCTTGTTGGGTATGGTGGCCCATGACTACCATCCCAGCATGTAGCATGAGACTGAAACAGAGTGCAAAGTCATCCTCAGATGCGTCATGAGTTTTTGAGACCAGCGTGGTCTACAAAAGAGATCCTGTCTCGAATAACAAAACCAAACAAAAAACTGGGCTGAAGTTACTGTTTGTTAATTCACCCCACTTTGGCCCAGTAAACGTTTTCATTAGCATGTTACCAAAGGGGGAAAGTAATGGTCAAAGGGCACCAGAGACAGACCAGTGTTATTTTAACACATTCTGTAATTTCAAACAGCCCCATGGAAGAGACTAATAAGTCAGGTAGGCAGTGTGCTTGGGGAACACAGGCAGGACAGTTTAGAGTTCCAAGCTAGATCTCGTTACATGAGACAAAACAAAGCAAAACAAAAAAAACAAAACAAAAAACCAAAAAAACACCAGTAAGTAAAAATATTGACTAGGAAGAGCACGGACCAGAATGAAAGGATTCATTAGTAACAGAAACTTCATTAACTGGATTTTTATGATTGATGCATTTTTTTTTTCTCTCTTTTTGAGACGAGGTCTCACTAGGTGGCCCTGGCTGTCCTGGAATTATGTAGACCAGGGTAGCCTTGAACTCACAGAAATCCACCTGCCTGTGCTTATGCCTCCAAGAGCTGGATTAAAGGCACGTGCCAGCAAGCATGGCTGGTTGGTGGTTTTAAACATGGATCTTTGATTGTTCTATAGAAGCAAACTTCTAAGATGGTTTCATTCCTCCTCGCCCTGGGTAACCCTGACCGGCCTTTGCTGCCCAGCGTCACAAGCAACAGGAATTATGGCCAACTCCTGAATTTGCTGGTCTGATAGGATTTTTTTTTTTTTTTTAATCCTCAGTTAAGATCAGTCGCTGCTGTGTCCACCCCTACCCCCTATTACCTCTTTTTGTTTGTTTTTGTAGACAGGGTTTCTCTGTGTATCCTGGGCTGTCTTGGACTTTTTGTAGACCAGGCTGGCCTCCACCTCACAGCAATCCACCTACCTCTGCCTCCCTGAATGCTGGGATTACAGGCGTGCACACCGAACTTGGCTTCCTATCACTTCTTCATTTGTTATTTTATCGATAACTTTAAAATGAAAACACTAAGAATCCTTTCTCTTTTTTTGATAATAGGAGTTGAACTCAGGGTCCCTCACTCCAATACTGAGCTGAGTACATTCTCAATCCAGAAGGAAAACACATCTCAGCATATAAAGAGCTCAGCAACTTACTCAGTGCACAAAAAAACAGATGCTTGCTTTGATTTGCTATACTTTATTTGTTTACACTCTTACAAAGTCTAATTCCATTTCCTTTCTGGGAGGTGTGCTGAGGACTGGGGGCCGTGTATGTACGTATTTTCTTCCGTAGATCCAAGCCTTGCCACTGCTGACCCAATCGTCTGTGTCTAAGTACAGTGATGAGTTCAACAGGGTCATTCAGGTTAGTCTAACCTGAGTCTGAAAGTGCACCCCTGGGCCAGTGACTGTGGGGCACCAAGTGCTTACACTATGGTCTCCAATTGCATGGGAGCCATGTATAGGCTGGCTGGACATTTATACTGTATAAACATACACATATGTATTTACTGCAGTTTTGTTATATGCAGAACTTTATTGAAAAATCTGGTTTGATGGCTTTAAGAAACATCCCAGAAGGTGGGCGTGGTGGTGTACACCTGTAATCCCAGCACTTGGGAGGCAGAGGCAAGTGGATCTCTGTGAGTTCCAGGCCAGCCTCATCTACAAAGAATCCAGTACAGCCAAGGCTACAGAGAAACTCTGTCTCTTAAAACAAAGACAAAGTAAAACAGAAGAACCACCCCACAGCCAGACCCAGCATAGCAGTACATGCCTGGAATCCTCTGACTAACTCGGGAGTCAGTTGAGATCAACATATACCACAGCCTTGGTCTACGTGTAGTGAGAGTCTATCTTGATAACAAAAACCACCACCACCCACCAAACAAAGCGCAAAACACAGGTGCTAACATCTTGATATATTTGGGATACGATCAGTTACTTTGGGTTGGTGGTTCTTTTCAGTTTTTCAATGTAGCCCTCCCTGGCCTGGAAAATATAAACTGAAACATTTTTGAATCATTATCTATCAGGTTATTCTGAATATGACTATAGGTTTTCTGCTTTTCAGATAGGCGTCAGGTTCTGAGTTTGCTAAGGAGCTGGGAATACGGAGATTACAGGTGTAGTCCTGTAATAACACAGCTGGTTGGGTGTTTCTAAAACTCCGTAAACGAAAGGCTAAGTAGCCGGTAGGAACACACCCTTCCACCCTGACATCTGAAGCCAAAGTTCTTCAATATCCCGGAAGTACACTAGGGAGGCTTGGTTGTCAGCTCCCCCAACTTGCAAGCGACCACACACTATCCTATTGTCAGAATTTTGCCTCACATTGTGGGGGAAATGTCAACAAGAAGCAGAAATGCCTTTGAAAGAATTTTCTTTTCTCTGAAATATGTTTAACTATGAAAAATGCATCCTTTTGTGGTGGAGGTTGTTGAGACAAGCACCACTTGGTAGCCCAGGCTAGCCTCAAACTTTCAATACTTTGTCTATCCATGGTGGATCATGGGTTTGAGCCACCACCTCAGGTGAAAATGTGTCTGACAGCTCTAAAAATCCATGAACCAATGATGGAAGAATTAGACCACAGTTTTATATGGCTTTTTGATAATTCCATGTATCTGTTTCAGTTTGATTCAGTATTCATCCCTATGAAGGAAGACTGAAACATTCAAGTATGAGTGTGACAGCAGTATGACAGCATTACACACGAGTCAGACATGTTAAAAGCACACGAACAAATCAATCAGCTTATTGGTTGTATTTACAGACTGGGTCTCTCATAGTCCAGGCTGGCTTAGAACTCACATTCTTCTCACCTTCATTTTCCACGTACTAGGATTAGCAAGCCCCAGGCCCAGCTTAAGCTAGCTCCTTTCTAAACTGAAATATTCCTGACTTAAAGGTCTAGTGAAAACATTTTAGACATACACAAATGTGTCAGAAGAGAGTACAGACCAACCCTACTATCAAAACAAGACACTGTTGCACTTACTAGTTTTGAGATGGGGTCTTGCTATCTAGTCCAGGCTGGCCCTGAATACCACCTGCTCCTTGGTGTTCTGGATTGCCTCGGGCTCCCCTTCAAATAAAACTTTGTTCTGTTTGGTGAGAAGGGCTCCCCAGATTGCCTGGCTGGCTTGCAACTCTGTGGCCAAGGCTTACCTCCGACTGTAATTCCTTCTGTCTCACCCTTTTGAGTACTAGATTATAGGTCTGAACCAGCTTAAAATGAAAATTTTAATGGAAATTGAGTTTGTTGATAACTTGCTGCCTCCCAGCATTATAGGATGAAAACTGATTCTTTATTATATCAACTATCTTAAAAAAAGGCAACTGTCTAAAAAACAATCTAAAAACATTTTCTTTTATCCACATTTAGCCATTCAGCAGCAGCCTGCTCTTCTGCATCTTTTTCTAACATGAACACATAATGAAGACACAATAAATGTCACTCTGTAATACAGGCTGGCCTCAAACTCACGGCTCTCCTCCTGCCTCAGGCTCCTGAGTCATAACATTACAGGCATGAGCCATGTATTTCTGACAGATAAACGTATTTGAACAGAAGAAAAGATTAACTTTTTGGTGTGTGTGTGGTGCTGGGGATTGAGTTTGTACATGCTAAGAATACACTCTACCACTGAGCCACACCCCAACTCAAGGTTAAATTTTTGCAACAAGTTTTCTGTTGTCAATTGTACCTTAAACAAAGTAACTCTATGAATAGTCTCTATTCCACTGAAAAAGAATGACCTTGGGAAAGAAGGGATAAAAATAGCTATTTTAACCAATGACACTTTAAGAATGCACTTGTTTACAGCATGAGTGTCCCGGTGAGGCTTCCACGCAGGGTGCTGTGATGTTTATTCTGGCGCTGAGGGAGTATCTCTAGAGTGAATGTAGACACGTCCCCTTCAGCTCAGAGAACAGCTTCTGCTCCAGCCTCAGGAGCGGGACACCACGAGAACCTGTTCCATTTTCAGAGCTAAAGCACAAAAGCAATTTCTAGATCCTTTTCAACTCTGTCCTTCTTTCGTAGTTGTTCTTTCTTTTATGTTTCTTTGACTGCCATCCAGGCTCCTGAGAGCAAAGAGCTACCAGAGAGACATCTTATGAAAGATACAGAGAATGGAGGCATTTTTACAGAAGCAATATAAACTTATAGCTGAGACAGAGCTGTAGGCAAGGCAGCAGCCCTGCTCTCCTGCAAGAAAAGTCTGCGTAAGAGTTCGTGCAATTTATCATGAAACTATAGAATCTCAAGCACAGGTTAAGTTCAAACACTGAAAGATTTCCTAAGAGACAATAATGAAGGAAGACCTTTCTTGCCTCATAAGTTAAAAATCACAAGACAAATCAGACTGTTCACATGGGCAGTACTGTACATTCCCAATCCCAAATGGATCACAGGACTCTTACCATAGACACCCCCACCAACACCAGAGCGCACGCTACTCCAAACGAACCAACCACAAAATGATTCCCACTGTTGATTCTCCAACTATCTATGGCTATTAGTTCAGTCGGGCCTGGGGCTGCTTTTGGCAGGGAGGGGGCCTCCCGTGGCGCACAATGTGTTTCTCTAAACTGTCCAGAATGGCTACAGCTATCTGTTGGACGTAGGGGTCTGTCTGCTCGTGCTCTTTGATGTTATACAAATGCTGCAGTCCTCCTTCTTCAATCAGCATGCTGCAATACCTTGAAGCTGAAAGGAAATATCAAGAGTGTTTTGAAGTTATCCCACAAACAAGACAAGTTCTTCAGAGCTTAAAACAAAACAACAAAAGACACATCAAAGGCCATGCATTTTTTAGACAGGATCTTACTATGTAGATTTGGTGGTGCACGAACCAAATCTACACAGTAAGATCCTGCCTAAAACAAACAAACACCCTCAAAAATCAGGGGTCCTTCCCTATCAACCTCTACTTTATTCCCTTAAATTCACGAATCTTAATAATAAATATTATGTGTATGGGTGTTTTATACATGTATGTCTGAATACATTTTGCATGCCAAGGCCCTGAGAAGGCCAGAAAAGAGTATCAAGTCCTCTGGAACTAGAGTTATGGATGGTTTGAGTCACCATGTGAGAGCTGACAACCTTACTCAGGTCACCTGGAAGAGCAGGTGCTACTCCTAACTACTGAGCCATTTCTTTAGCCCAGATGGTTTTTAAGTATGCCTCTTCTCTCTCACACACATATACACACCCTTTTGTTTTTTGTTTTTCTTGTGAGACAGGCTCTTGTTATGCAGGCCAAATGGCCTTTGAACTTTCTCCCACCATGCTTCATTTTCCTGAGTGTTGGAACACGAGTGTGCCACCAAGCAGATCTGCCACGCTTTCTGGAAGAATTTGCCTTTAATTCATAACCTCAACCTCTTACCTTTTATTTTAAAAGTCAGTGTCTGGGGGCTGGGATGATGCCTTCGAGGGTGTGGAAACTTGCTGTCCAAGAAGGAGAGCCTGAGTTTGAAACCCAGCATCCACATAAAAGGCATGACCGTGCATGCATGCGTGCGTGTGTGCGTGTGTGCGTGTGTGTGTGTGTGTGTGCGTGTGTGCATGTGTGTGTAACCCCAGTGTTATGGGACAGAGAAAGGCAGGTCCCAGGAAGTCTCTGACCAGCCAACCTACCAAAACAGCAAACTCAAGGTTCAGTACAGTAAGGCAGACGGTGGTAAAGAAAGACACCACCTCCTCCACTGCACGTCAAATGTGTGTGCATGGATCCACGTGCACTCAGGGTCGCAGGTACACCACATGCACACTACAAAGTAAACACACTTAAAAATCAGTGCAGCCGGGGCTGTGGCACACGGCCTTAACCCAGTGCTCGGGAGGCAGATACAGCTGGATCCACTTGGGTTCCAGACAGGCCTAATCTACGAATTCTACTTGAGTTTGAGGCCAGCTTGGTCTACAAATCAAGTTCCAGGACAGCCAGGGCTACACAGAGAAACCCTGTCTCAAAAAATAAAAACAACAACAAACAAACATAAAAGGCTTTCTGGAGGCTTGGGAGGTGGTTCAGCAGTGAAGAGCACCGCACGGTGGCACACGACTCCAGTTCCAAGGATCCTTGATAGCATGGAAATGTTGTACAGACATACATGCAGGCATGGCCCCCATACCCATGGTATGGCTAGCCTGAGCCACACAGAGAGTTCAATGCCAGCTTGCCAGGACTTTAGGAAAAACTCAAAAACCTCTCACCCCCGCTTCCCCCAAGTCACTTTCTGTAGAGAACTTCATTTGCACCATATTTCTGTTTTTGGTACATACGGTTCTTGCTGCAGACATGCTGCATGGCCCAAACTGCCCACAGCTGGACTCCTGGCGTCGTAAAACACCCAAGTAGTGGAAAAAATGGATTAAAGGACCTAAAGGTTCAAAAAAAAAAAAAAATCAAACTCACATTTTATACAAAGTATCAATTTTTTAATTTATTTTATATTACACTTTATTCATTTTGTATCCCCCCCATAAGCCCCTCCCTCCTCCCCTCCCGATCCCACACTCCCTCCCCTTTCTGCATGCATGCCCCTCCCCAAGTCCACTGATAGGGGAGGTTTTCCTCTCCTTTCTGATCTTAGTCTATCAGTTCTCATCAAAAGTGACAACGTATCATTTTTAAAGCAGCGATTATTATATCTTTAAGAAAATACATGCCACTTCTAGACTGATAGGAACACTTTCAGAGAGGATTACACTGAGATACACCTTGATACTGTAGAAGAAGGGCGTGTGAATCTTTCAAGAGGTTTTCTTTTTCATTTTTGGTCTTTCCCAATTATATTGGAAAAAAGCACACTGTTTGTTTGTTTGTCTATTTGAAGACAGGGTTTCTCTGTGCAGCCTTGGCTGTCCCGGACTCACTTTGTAGACCAGGCTGGCCTTGAACTCACAGAGATCCTCCTGCCTGAACAGTGATGGCACACACTGTGATTTCCAGCACTCAGGAGGCAGACAGCAGAATCCCTGTGAGTTCAAGGCCAGTCTGGTGCAAAGGGACCCTTCAGAGCGAGTTCTCTCCTTCCACTGTGGCTGAAAGAGCTCTACCTCAGACTGTCAGATACATTCTTTACCCAGGAACCATCCTGCCCACCTGCTTCTGTCTCTTGAGCGCTGGCATTATAGAGATGAACCACCACACTGGGCCTTAAGACACATACTTTAAAGACCTTGATTTGTTTTGTTTTGCTTTTTTAGAGATTTATTATTTATATAGTATTCTGTCTGCATGTGTGCCTGCACGTCAAAAGAGGACACCAGATCTCATTATAGATTGTTATAAGCCACCATGTGAGTGCTGGGAATTGAACTCAGGACCTCTGGAAGAGCAGCCAGTGCTCTTAACTTCTGAGCCATCTCTCCAGCCTCCAAAGACCTTGATTTGTAAAGCAGAAAATTGAAGACAGGGATAACTAGCGGAACACCACGAAGAGGGTATAGAATTTGCCTGTACTGATCTAAACAAATCTGTGTTTAAACAACACAGGAGGAGCTAGAGAGCTGGCTCAGCAGCCAGCAGCCAGCAGCCCTGGCTGCTTTTCCAGGGGATGCAGCTGAGATTTCCAGCACCCACATGGTGGCTCACGGCTATCTGCAGTTCCGATTCCAGAGAATCCAATGGCCTCGGAGGGCAATGCATGCAACATGGTGCACTGACATACAACCAGGCCAAACACCCTTACATATAAAGTTAAAATCTCAAAAAACTAAAGAAGTCAAAATACTGGTATATATGAAGTAGCCCACAAAAGTAAGCTGTAATAAAATTATGTAGCAATGAGAATATTTCAGACAAATTGCCTAGCTTACCAGCTAACTGTCATAGAAGGACTACCCTTCCAGAATGCCAGTTCTGTTGTTGTTTTGGGGGAGGTAGGTTGGGAGCTGAGTGATAGGTCGCAGGTACCCCAGGCTGACCTCAAGCCTGCTCTGTAGCCAAGGATGACCTGCAACTTCTGATCTTCCTGCCTCTACCGTCCCATCACAGGCAGGGGTTGTCACATGCAAGTTTACGTGGTGACAGGATCACAAACCCAGGGTTTTATGAATGACAGAAATCACTCTGCCAGGGATATAACCCCAGCCCTCTTGGTCATCTTTAAAGAGCAGATAACAAATTTCAGGGCTCTGCCTTCAAAAACTACAGAATAAAAAAAGCGATGATGACTGAATAGTAGAAAATAAGTCGAAACACTTTTTTATTTTTAGCCACCCTGAGATAGGATCTTGTCCTGCAGACCAGGCTGGCCTGGGACTCAGCAGTCCCACCTCAGCTTCCTCGGCGCTGGGGTTGTGAGCATGCACAACAAGCAGCCATCTGACTTTCCTCAAACCAGTGCTATGACTGGACTTGAAGTAAAGACTGTACAAACAGCAGCAAGCTTACTTAATAATCATGTTAATTACCTGTATGCTACCATCTCACACTCTGGAGTTGGCCACTTCAAAATAGCTGAATGCTGGAAGACACAAGACATAGGATATACTATGGTATTTATTTTTAACAATTACTTCATTATGAAGCATTCATATTTAACCATTACAAATGGAGCTTGTGTCATTCCACATGACCATACCACATGACCATACCAAATCATCAAGAAGAGAGTTCCTCTGGCTTCGGCTCAGGGTCCATGCTTGCTCACCCCTGGAGATAAGGTGGGCAATGATTCCAGCCGCAAAGTAACTGACTTCAACCTCAACACTGTGCAGGAGACTGCTGATGTGGTCTATAAAATCCTTCCACATTAATTCAGAATGCAGCTCTTGTACTTCAGCTATATTGTTCTGGGAGGAAAAGAGGTATAAAAGTCAGCCTTATACTGGGGCCATGTCTAAGAGAACTGTTCTCAGATACTAGGTAACACACGCTAATGCTGATCTCTGAGAAAGCATGCAAGCTGGGCAGTTTGTAATTAAGGTAAGGGGAATCGTAGCAGCTTGAATGATTAATGGCCCCCAGCGTTGGATATTTGAATACTTGGTCCCCAAGCATCACCTTGTTAGACAAGTTTGTCACTTTTTTTTTTAATGTGTGTGAATGCCTGAATATATGTCTGTGTACCTGTTATGTGCAGTGCCTACACAGGACAGAAACGGGCATCAGATCCCCTGGAGCTGCAGATGGTTGTGACTCTCCATGAGGGTGCAGGGACTTGACCCCAGGGTCCTCTGAAGAGCAACCAATAGTCTTAACTGCTGAGTCTCCAAAACACGGTCGCTCCACTTCTCCAGTGCTGGCATTAAATACTACCAGGCTCATTTTTTTCTTTTTCTTCTTTTTCAAGACAGGGTTTCTCTGTGTAGCCCTGGCTATCCTGGAACTTTTTCTGTAGACCAGGCTGGCCTCGAACTCAAGCCTACCTCTGCCTCCCGAGTGCTGGGATTAAAAGTGTGTGCCACCATTGCCTGGCCACACATTTTATACAGTGCTGAAGATCAACCCAGGGCTTTATCTATGTTAGGCAGGCACTTAACTGAGCTACATCCTCAGTTGGATTATTTAACA
Source organism: Rhombomys opimus (assembly GCA_010120015.1). Taxonomy (NCBI): domain Eukaryota; kingdom Metazoa; phylum Chordata; class Mammalia; order Rodentia; family Muridae; genus Rhombomys; species Rhombomys opimus. Next base: position 1,937,933 of record REGO01000122.1, on the reverse strand, counting down.
CAGACTCTTCCTAGGACACTAGGCTAGCCTTGAACAAACTATGTAGCCCACCTTTGCCTTGACTACTATGATCTTCCAAACTCAACAGCCTAAGTTCTATGATTACAGAGGTGACCAGGCTCCAATAGTTCATTCATTCACTTACTTATCCTTCACTTCTTTTTTTTTTTTTTTTTTTTTTTGAGATAGCGTCTAACTCTACACTCCTTCCCTTCTTGGAACTCTTTCGACCACAGAAATGTGCCTGCCTCTGCCTCCTGAGTGCCGAGATTAAAGGATACACCACCACACGGGGTTTGTTTTTCTAATTTAATAATTGTATTTCCCACTGTCACTAGATGGTCAAAATAACACAACGCCACCTTTCTGTATTTCTTTTGTTTTTTAGACAGGGCATCACTACTGTAGTTTAGCTCTGAACTCACAAAACTCTGCCTATACTACCATACCCGGCCTTTCTTTCTTTCTTTCTCTCTCTCTCTCTCTTTTTATTTGTTTTTGGAGATAGGGTAGCCCTATCTGTGTAGCCCTCGCTGTCGTGTATTTATTCTGTAGTCCAGGCTGGCTGTGAACTCGTGGAGATCTGTCTGCCTCTAAAGGTGTGTGCCACCACCACCTGGCATGCTTGCGTTCTCTCTCTCTCTCTCTCTCTCTCTCTCTCTCTCTCTCTCTCTGAGTATCATGTGACCCTGGCTATGCAGCAGAGGATGCTTTGAACTTCTGATTCTCCTGTCCCCACTCTTTACCTCCAAGTAATAAGATTACAGGTATATATAATCTCATTTTTATACTTTATACTCATATTTTATATAAGCACCAACTTTATATGATGAAGAGTCCAATGGAACCCAGATTTCATGCACCCTAGACAAGCATTCTACCAACTGACTTACATCCCAATTTATTTATCTATTTAAAGAGTGAGTGTGTGTGAGAGAGAGAGAGAGAGAGAACGAGAGAGCTCTCTCACATGTGGAGGTCAGAGGGTATCTTGCAGGCATGTTCTCTTCTATCATCATGTGGTTTCTAGGACCAACTTTTTGTTTGGTTTTGTTTTTCAAGATAGGGTTTCTCTGTGTAGCTCTGGCTATCCTGGAAATCACTCTGTAGAAAAGGCTGGCCTCAAACTCACAGAGACCCTCCTGCCTCTGTGTGCCACTGTGCCCGGCCTAGGTTCAACTCTTAGCATCAGGCTCAGCAGCAAGCATCCTTTCCAGCTGAGCAGTCTGGAGGGCCCAAACAGCAACTTCTAACGTACACACTCAGACAGAAATAATTACGGCTTATAATTTACCAGGAAAGGTTTGTCTTACCAAGAGCCCTAGAACTTTTTGTTGAATGGATGACTCGGTTGGGAAAGACTACAAAAGAAAGAGAAAGAAACAAGTATAATAAATAATAAATAAATGCTCAGAGCCCAGTCATGTCCAAACAGTCAGGGACGCCCGCTCTAACCTCTAGAACCCTCATGAAGAGCTCCAACCCTTGATTCTCAATGAAGTGTCTGCACGTGGTTGGGGATTCGTCTGTGAGGTTCCAAAGTGCACTCAAAGTAAATTTCAGTGTCGTATCCACTGAATTTTGATTAGTTTTCTGCTTCACTATTTGAAGAAGTTGCTAAAAGACAAAAAGGATTAAGTTTTCATTATGAATTATCCTAATGAGATTACCAATGACCACAAATCCACAAGGACTCATCTCCTCGCTTAAAGCATTCCCTGTAAATACTCTAAAAAGATAAACTGTATTTATTTATTCAGTGTGGGTGTGGGCACACCCATGCCACAGCATGTGTGCAGCGGTCTGGAAACAGTTCCCAGGAGTTGGTTCTCTTTCCACTAGGAGGATCGTGACTTGGATAGTGTTGCTCCTGTGTGAGGGTTTCTGCTGCCGTGATGAAACACCATGACCAGCATCAACTTGGAGAAGAAAGTCTATTTTACTTTACAGCTATAGTCTGTCATCCAGGAAAGCCAGGAGGCCACCGAAGAACAATCGTCCGCTGCTCTCTAATACAGCACTGTGTGTTCTGAAGGTCTGCCATCCACAGTGAGTGAGGCCCCTCCTCAGCAGTCACCAACAGGGGAAGTGCACTAGGCAACTGCCTCCAGACCAATCTCCTGGAGGCATTTTCTCCATGCAGAGCCCCTCTTCCACAGTGACTGTAGCTTGTGTCAGGGTGACTAGCCCTGGGTTGCAATAGCAATACTTCCTCAAGAAACAACACAAAAACAAACTAGGGCTAGCAAGGTGGCTCCTCAAAAAGAGGTGCTTCCTGCTGGACCATCTCACTGGTCTTGAACCAACTATGTTAGTCATAGCGGATGTACCATTATAATAAAACCTGGAACTTTAAAAAAGGAAAAGGGAAGCCAGTCAGTGTTGGTGGCGGGGGTACTCCTTCATTCCAGCACTGCGGAGGCAGAGGCAGGTGGATCTCTGAGTTCAAGGACAGCCTGGTCTACAAAAGGAGTTCCAGGACAGTCAGGGCTACACAGAGAAACTTGTCTGGAAAAATTAAAAAACAAAACAAAAAAGAAAGAGAGAATGAGGGAAAACAAAGTAGTCCTTATTAACTTACAGTAAATGATACCTATAGTGCCGTTTTCCAGGGACATAAACTGAATCTAAGAAATATTAAGTAATTTGGTCACAATCAACTTGGTAAAAGAATTTGAAGGCCCAATTCTAAAAATTTCAAGTTTTCTTTAAGAAAAAAGGAAAAGACATCTGTAACACCTGGGACTTGAGAGGCTGCGGCAGGAAGACAGTCACAACCTCAGGTCCCTCTTGAGCCCCACACACAGCGGTGTCAGAATTAAAGTCTACACTGGGTCCTAAGATAATGATGGCTTTAACGTGTCTTCTTGTAAACTACATCTATCTTAACTAGCCTAGGAAATGCACTTTGCGAGCCAGGCATGGTGGCACATACCTTCAGCCCCAGCTCTTAAGAACAGTTCTGGGTTCAACCTCAAACATCAGACTTAGCTGTTACCAGTACTGTTACCTCTGCACACGTGAAACACATCAAGTAGACCACTTTCTTAAAATCTCTTCATGTACATTCAGCCAGCACTGCTGAGATAGCCCTCTTACTGAGACAGTCTCATAAGTAGCCCGGGATAGCCTAGATCTCACCAAGTCTGGCTTGAACTCACAGAGATTCACCTGCCTGTCTCACAAGTGCTGAGATTAAAGGCAGGAACCACCATGCCTGACTCCAAAAATGGCTCTTTTTATTTATTTTTATTTCCAATAAAATTAATATTATTTTATGTGTATATGTGTGGGTCTAAGTGTATATGTGTGTGTCACACGTGAGCAGCTGCCCATGGAGGCCAGGAGAGTAGCGTGTTCCCTTGAAGTAGAGTTGCAGGTGACTGCAGGCCACTCAGAATGGCTGCTTTGAATTGAACCCAGGTCCTCTGCAAGAACAGCAAGCACTCTTCACGGGAGCCCTGGACTGACTCACAGCTCACAGCTGTTTGCATCTACCAAGGACTAAAGCTACACCTAAAAAGACAAAAACAAAAAAGGGCATCTGGCCTGGGGCAGTGGCTCAGGGGCTAACGAGCACTGGCTGCTCTCTGCAGAGGACCTGGATTTGCCTCCCCGCATTCACATGGTGGCTCACAACCACCCCTAACTCCAGTTCCAGCAGTCTGCCATCTTCTGACCTCTGCAGGCACCAGGCATTCACATGGTACACGTTCATACATGTGGGCAAGACTCATACACAGAAAACAGAAAATAATACAAGGCTCAGTGTGGACCATCTGCCTGGCATAGGCATCAACCCCTTACTCTACAAGTGAATTAAAAAAACAAAACAAGTTGAGTATTTTCATGTAGAAAGGTGAAGGCGCCTGAGGGATGCTCAGTGGTGGAGAGCACTATCTGTTCTTCCAGAGGTCCTGAGTTCAATTCCCAGCACCTACACAGTGGCTCACGACCATCTATCACCGCAGTCTCATGGGATGCCCTCTTCTGGTGTGCAAATGTTCATACATACATAAACAAACACGAAGAAAAAGTGAAATAATTAAGAAATAGAGAGAGAAAGAGGCTGGGATCGGGGTGGTTCCATAGTACAAAGCTGACCTCGCATGTGTGAGGCCCTGCCGAGAGCCCCAGGGACAGGCACCTACACCTACTCACAAGATACACCACACCACTTGTCAGGAAAAATAAAAGAATCCTGTCAGGGACTGGAGAATGGCACACTGGTTTAGAGCACTGGCTGCTCTTCCAGAGGACCTGGGTTCAATTCCCAGCACCCACATGGCAGCTCACAACATCTGTAACTCTAGCCCCCAGGGATCCAATGCACTTTTCGGACTTCCAGAAGCACCAGGCCACCTCTGCATATTTCACAGATATACATGGAAGGAAATTACCTGTACACATTAAACACATTTTTAAAAGCTTTTTAAAAAACGACACCACACTCTACGCAGTGGCCTAAAAAGAGGGACAGTGAACTCACCCTGACGATGAAGAGCTCAGCACCAAGCTGTGCAGTTTGTTCTGTAGAAAGCTGGAACAGACACAAATAAAGCAAGCGTTCAGAATTAACTGGTTTGCGTTCACTCTAATTTACCACGCCAGCTTCATGGCCAGCCTGAAATAGCTCCCCAGCCTCCAGTTCTGCAATACCTAACACAGTTAACTAGGCAGGTTAGTGGGGAGGTGGCTAGCTTTTCTGAGGCACAGACGGGGCAGTGGTGGCTGCATTGAGAGACAGCTGCCTTTAGGGGTGCTCAGCAAAGCTCAGGTACCTTGGCTGCCAGGATGGAGATGATGGCGACGGCCATCCTCTGCATGTTTTGATCTTCGTGGTTGCAAAGCCACTGCATGACAAGCTTGGCGGCCTCAAACCTGAAAACACAAGAGACTTTCCTCAATCTTGGAGATCCAGGCATGACACCAGGGAGCCAGGTAAGGGATGATGGTACAACTGAGTGTGTGGGAAGGAAGGGACGCTTCCTCTTAATGACAGAGTGGCAAATCAGCAGTTAGTGTTTTGGAAATGTTGCCTTTTTGGCTTCTTTCCGGGACCGAGGATGGCCCTGGAGCCTTACCTAGGCCTGTGCTCTACCACACAGCAATGTCCCCAGCTCTTTATTTTACTTATTTATATTGTCTTTTTTACTTTACTTACTAGTAGTGTGTGTTTGTCTATGATGTGTATGAGTGTGCATGCAGCTGGCAGAGGACAACTTGGGACAATCAGTTCTTTCCTTCCACTGTGGGCTCTAGAGTTTGAACTTTTCCAGCTGAGCCATCTTGCCAGCCCTGATTTGTCTTTGAGGTAGGGTCTCATGCAGCGCAGGCTGTCCTCAAGAGCTCTGTTCAGCCAAGGGTGAGCTTGAACTGCTGATCTTCCTGCCTCCACCTTCCAAGTGCTGGGATTACTGGCATTTGCTACCACACCCAGCTCTTGGTTTTTATTCTGAAGTCAGAGTCTTGCTGAATTGCTGTGATTATAGGCCTGCACCACTGCGCTCATCAAAATGACAGCAATGGAAGAGAAACAGGAGCATCGGGGCTGAGCAGACATCTCGGCTGGTAGAGAGCTTGCTGTGCAAGCGTGAGGACCTGACTTGAACCCCTAGCCACCACGTAAAAGAGCTCGGCATGGCAGCGCATACCTGTAATCTTAACATGGGAGGCAGAGACAGGAGGATCCCTGGACTTGCTGGCCAGCCAGTCTAGCCCACTCCGTGAACTCCAGGTTCAGTGAGAGACCCTGTCTCAAAAAAATAAGGTGAGGAGCAATTGAGGAAGACACCCAATGTCAACCTCTGCCTTTCACATTGATACACATGCACATTATGTACACACGTACACACACACACACACACACACACTCACACTATGTAGAAAAACTGGCATTTTGTCTTTAACAATGAAAACATTTTAGTATTTCTACATCACAGCTTTAAGCATATTCTGTTAAAAACTTTAAAAATCAGTTATTTCTATTTGAGTGTGAGCACATTCTCACACAGCATGCATATGGGGGTTAGAGGACAACCTGAGGGGGTCACCTCTGCCCTTCTACTGTGGGTCCTAGGGACTGTTAGGCTATTACTTGCCTGTTAAATGGAACATCTTGAAGAATCCGGTCACTGCAAAGGGAAAGGAGGCAATTCTTCTGTAACTGAAGGATTAAAAAGGAGAGAAAGAGAGAGAGAAAAAAAAAAGTGAATAGAACATCATTGTGTTGTGTTTTGGCCGAAGACAGTCTTTAATTTTTTCAATTCTGTTTCAATGTGTGTGAGGAGGGTGTGTGCATGCGAAGGGCCCCTGACTGAACCCAGGCTCATGACTACAGGGCAAACACCCCAACTAAACTCTACCCCCAGCTCCCGTCACTGTTTTTAAATAATCTTGAAAAACACATTTTTTTTTTTTTTGTCTTAGTTTGAGACAGAATCTCCCAATTATGTGGCTTTGACTGTCTAGAAACTTGCTAGATAGACTAGGCCAGCCTCAAATTATCAGAGATCAACCTGCCTCTGACTCCAAAGTGCTGGGATTAAAGGTGTGTACCATCACACTTGACCAAAATTTTGTTCTTTAAGTCAGTTCTTTAAAATTGCTATCAAGAATAAATTGACTCTTTCAGGAATTTTTGTAATTTTAAACATGGAAATTCTATTTAGGTTTTATATCAGTATATTAAATTATGATCCTTGAGAGCCCCTGAACTTTAAGAAAGATCTTTATTTTATGAGTGGTTTGCCCGTGTGCATACATACACACAACATGTATGCCTGAGGTCTGCAGTGGCCAGAAGATGGAGGTGGATCCCTCAGAGGCTGTGAGCCTCCATGTTGGTACTAGGAACCAAGACCAGGTCCTCCGTAAGAGCAAATATTGACCACTAAGTCAACCCTCCCGACCTCACCCCACTCCTCACCCCACTGTTACTTTTGAGTCATGGTCTCATGAAGCAAGGCTGGCCTCTAACTCACTATGTAGCTGAGAATGGCTCTAAACCTGTACTCTTCCTGCTTTCACCTCTGAAGTGCTAGGGTTACAGGCAAGCAAGTATATGCACTATCCCCAGAGAAGGGAATGCGGGCTTTGTATAGTTAAGGCAAGCACTCTCAACTCAGCTGTTCTCTTAGGCCCCAGTACTAGGCCTAAGTGTTTACATTTTACAGGAAGCTGGCCTGGTTTTAAACTGTCCTAACTGCCTCCGCTGAGCTCCCAGTAGTGCAGTACTGCCTAGCTGAAGTGTCTGAAAGCAAAGGAAACAGAATTCAGAGCTGTTGGTGTAAGGCAAGATTTCAAAGAGCAGGTTATGCTGGAGCCATTATCTTGAAAAATGGTCAGGAAAAGTGGTAGACCTATTACAGGAATAGGTAGGAATAGTGCTTGGACCAGAGTGTAGGAAGGACAGCATTAAGATTTGGGAACACTGTCAGGAACTTTACCAGCTGAACAGACAAAATAGGAAAATCCAGAATCCGAAATGCCCTGAAATAGGAAGCTTTCTGAGTATCACATAGATATCAAAAGTTGTTTTTGTCAGTCTCGGATTTTTTTGTTTTTGTTTTTCAGAGCCAGGGTTTTTCTGCGTAGACTTGGCTGACCTGGACACTTTGTAGACGAGACTGGCTTCAGAGATCCGCCTGCCTCTGCCTCCGAGTGCTGGGATTCAGGCATGAGCCACGGTGGCCAGCTCCAGTCTCAGATGTTAGACATGAGGGCTGTGCAACCTGACTTGCTTTTCAGAACATGCTGTATCATGGCACACAGTGGGTTCTTCTGTTTGAACTGCAGAGCTCATCAAAGGGGCACATATTCTAAACTGAAGAAAGGGACACTAACCTTAACTGAGCTAATAGCTAAAACTAGTAGTCACTGGGCCGAATCAATATTATTCTCTCTGCAAAACACCACAAGCAAACAGAGAAGACGACATTTGCTACATTCTTCAAGTGTTCTGACCAGCTGGAATTTTGACTTTTGTGGCTCTAGTCCCAATTATGCAAGTATGTAAGAATTTTCTATACCGCCATTCACCAAATTTGGCTATCACTGACCTAATCCTACACTGCCCTTCCTACATTCTGGTCACAAGCAACTTGCCCTCCCTGGAATGGCTTACCATTCCCATATAGGGCCACTGCTTTCATTATCCATTTTTCAAGCCATGACGCCGTCACCTCTTTGAAGTCTTTCTGTCCCTGTTCATACACTGATCTGACAGCACTTCTAAGTCCCCTCCAGGTCCTATGACATTTCATTTAAACAGCTCAAGAAAATGATCAGAGTAACATCAGGAACTGAAACTCTCCTTTCGGGAGGAGGTTCTTTATTTTGGCAGGAGTCTTGCTAGGCTGAGCAGGATGGCCTGTAACTCCTGGGCTAAAGTGATCCTCCTGCCTCAACCTCTCAAGTAGATGGGACTACAGGTACATAACAGCATGTCTATCTAAATACTAAATCACACTTTTTAAAGTGTATGTGTATATGTATGTAAGTATGTCTGTGTCTGTATGTTTGTGTGTGTATGCATGTATACTGTGTGTATGTATGTGTGTGTGTGCGCCTAAGTGTACATGCACTCACCTGCTGGTGATTAGGAAAATGTTCCATGGCCTTGAGCAGCAAATGGGTCACATCAGCGAGGAGCCGGACAGGCATGCCTAAAGCAAGGTCCTGTTTAGTTAAGTTAAACACACAGGCACTTGCAGCCAGTTGCACAGGCAAATTCATAGGATGGTTTCTCATCCCAGTAACCACAAGCTGAAAAAAGAAAAAAGCAATTAGTCCTCTTAATTCACCTCATAAACAGAAACCCTCAGCATGGAATGAAGCCTCTTTGTGGCTCCAGAATAACTTCAAAGACATGTTCATATGTAAAGAGCCTAGGCCATTTTTATTTTCAATTCTCAAACATCCCTTCCCTTGACAGTGCTGAATAAAGTACAACCCATCCTCTTCCTGGACTAGACAATCATTCTTCACATGTCCTCTTTCCCTTGAAAGTGCTCTCCAATCTTCAATTCAGCTAAAAACTTAGCTTTCTTTAAAGTTTATTTTCTAGGAGTTGAAGAGATGGATAAATGGTTAAGAATACTGTCTGCTCTTCCATTCCTGTGTTCAATTCCCAGCAACCACATGGTGGCTCACAACCATCTATAACATGATCTGATGTTATCCCTCTTCTGACATGCAAGTGTGCATGCAGGTAGATTTAAATAAATCTTTAAAAAATTATTTTATAGCTGGGGAGTGGTGGAGCCCACCTTTAAAGCCGGCACTTGGGAGGTAGAGGCAGGTGGATCTCAGAGTGTAAGGCCAGCTTTGTCTACACAGAAACCCTGTCTCAAAAAATCAAACAAACAAACCCCCCAAAATCTATTTACTGATGTATGTGCCCACAGAGGCTAGAAGAGGGTGTTGCTGAAGCTAGGGCGGTTGTGAGCTGCCTGCAAGTGCTCTTATTTAACCACTGAACCCTCAGTCCAGCCCCGGAAAACCTAGCTTTCAACTGCATGAAGCAAAAACTGAAGTAACTGGAAAAGAGCTATGCCATGTATTCTCCTTACCAGGATACAGACATACACGTTACCTTGCCAACCCATAAATGATCTTTGCCAGCCTCTCTAAAGCTGATCCCTCCATGTATGTCAGGCCATTTCCATGTCTGTCAACTCAAGGAAATGATTGTTTCTATGTCATTTTTAAAATCCTGAACTGGAAAGATCAGCATATTTAAAAAGCTACTTTTTTACCTATTAAAAAAAGGGGGAGCAGGGTGGGCATGGTGGCGCACTCCTTTAATCCTAGCACCCAGAAGGCAGAGGCAAGAGGATCTCTGTGAGTTCAAGGCCAGGCTCGTCTACACAGCAAGTTCAGAACAGTCAGGATCACACAGAGAAACTGTCTCAAAAAACCTAAAAGGGGGGTGGGGTGGGAGCATTGCTCATGCTTGCAATTCGGGCACACAGGAGGTTGAGGCAGAAAGTTTGTTAAATTTGAAGCGAAGCCGAGTGACATAGAAAGATCCCATCTAAAAATAAAAAAATAAAAAAACCCTCTAATGCTGTTTTCTTAATCAATTGCCATTTTTTATTTGTTTTCTTTTACAGCAAAACTCCTTATATGAATGAGCTTTAATCTCTAAATAAATGAGTAAATACTTGAAATCAGGACTAGAGATCTAATTCTTTGTGCTCAGTTTCATAGAAATCAAAACTGGAGCTGGGCAGTGGTGGAGCATGCCTTTAATGCCAGGACTTGGAGGCAGAGGCAAGCAGATCTGAGTTGGAGGCCAGCCTGGTCTACAGAGTGAGTTCTATGACAGCTAGGGCTACACAGAGAAACTGTATCTTGGAAAAAAAGAGAGAGAGAAAGAGAGAGACAGACCAAAACTTGAAGGAAAAAAAAAAGGACAAAACAACTACCAGCACCTACTGGTTTATATGGAGGGAGTGACAGATAATAGTGAAAATAATAAAATGTTACAGTTCCTATCCAAGTAATCCACTGAAAAATTTAAGATATTTTAGGAGATCAAATCAGTTCTGGCTCTGCCACTAACTTATAGTTTCCTAACCTTATAGGCCCTCAGTTTCACAATCTGTAAAACAAAAAACAAAAATTTACCTCTTTGGATTGTGCCTACTAAATGAAGTATGAAATAAAGTCTTCCACTCACAGGATTTCAAAACTAAATGTGCATAAGAGTTATCTTGGGGCCAAGATCCCTGAGGCCCATATAGCCTTATGAAATCTAAATTTCTTGTGTTCATAAATATGTTAGTTATTATTATTTATGAATGTCTGTGCTAGAGATCAGACAGCAGTACTCTGCCACTAAGATACACACACACACACACACACACACACACATACACACACTGGGCAGAGTAAACATGCTCTTCTAATTACCCACAATCTCTTTCTTGAGACAGGGTCTCACTAAATAGCCCTGGCCAGTCTAGAACTTGCTCTGTATGCCAGGCTAGCATTGAACTCAAAGAGATCTGCTTGCCTCTGCCTCACAAGTGCCAGGGTTAATCGCACACACCCACACTTGACTTTAAATTTATTTTGCTTATATGTATATGGATGGTTAACCTGTGTGCATGCCTGATGGGTTACCTGGAACTAGAGCTATGGATGGATGGATGGCTGTAAGCCACCAATTGCTGGGAATCAAATCTGGATCTTCTGTAAGAGCAACAAGCACTCTTAATGCTGAGCCATCTCCCTAGCCCAAGCTCTCCTTATGAAGCCTAGGCTGTTCCCAAACCTGCTGTGTAGCTCACCTGGAGTGAACCTGTAATCCTGCCTCGGCCTCCGGAATGCTGGAGTTGAACCTAATGCTACCATGTCCAGCTGAATACACCTCTAGCTCTCCTTCCAACACATGAGTTCTGGAGATGAACTCAGTTCCTCGGGCTTAGCAGCAAGCTCCTTTACTTGCTGGGCCATCTTACTCCCCACAGTATTCCTTTTTTTGGGTCATTCTAAGGGTTGAACCCAGGACCACACATGTGAGAGGCAAGAATCTGAACAGTGTGTTACACACACAGATCTAGAGTAATGTAACTTTTTTTTTTTTTTTGAGACAAGGTCTCACTGTGTAGCTCTGGCTGACCTGAAACACGCTATGTAGACTGGGCTGGCCTCAAAGTCACAGAGATCCACCTGCCTCTCCCTCCTGAGTGTTGAGATTAAACGGTGTATGTCATTATATCTAGCTTGGTATATTTTCCTTAGACAGGGTCTCACACAGCAGAAGCTTTCCTTCAACTTATATGTAGTCAAAGTTTCCCTTGAACTTCTGATTCTCCTTGTCCCCATCTCCGAAGTTGGGGACTATATTGTAGGCATGAGCCACCATGCTAAGTTTATAATGTTAGGGATTAAAACTACGGTCTCATGAATCCTAGGCTCGACTCTTATTATGGAAATCTTTATTTCTGGAGATGTGAGGCATATGTGTGTGAATGGTGCATTGCATATGTGTACACAGATACATGGAGACTGGCGGCAGCCATGCAGCAGAAGGAGCTGCAGTCAGTATTGCAGCCTGAAGAAAACAACTCACCAGTTGGTCAGCAAAGCCACAATGAGTATACCTTGGAGAAGCAAAGGCCCACGGGTCCTTGTCCAGAAGAGCCTTTGCTGCTGCGAGCCCTTACTGCATTTGCTGCTGCCCTGGTCACCCTGTCTTTTGCCTGGCATGAACATCCTTGTGGGGGTTTACTTCCCCACGGGGCAATGCAATCACAATGCATCACAGCAATGATCTTTCAAAAAGCAGTGCTGCTCAGATTAATGACTTAGCTGAAAATTTCTCAGAAAAATTAAGGTATACCTATGGTTACAAAGAATGGGTCAAGGTGCTTTCTATGTACAACTAATTAAATCAAGTCAGGGTGTTTTGCCAGCTGCTTTGTAGCAGAAAACCTAGGGCATAATATAAAAATTTAAACACACACACACACACACACACACACTCCTAGTTACTAAATGAAAGGTCTGCTAAGGTCAGGAAGCAAGAACACAGTGAGCCCGATTTCACCCACAGGCTAATGATCAAAGAGAGTAATTGTGGTTCAGTGCCCACTGTTAAGACTGAAGTTCTGGAGGGAGGGCTAAAGAGACGGTTCAGTGGTTAAGAACACTGACTGTCCTTTGGAAGGACCCAGGTTCAATGCCGTGCATCCACATGGCAGCTCACAACTGTCTGTAACTCCAAGATCTGACACCTTCGTATAGACATACATTCAGGCAAAACACCAATGCACATAAAAATAAATGAATAAAAGTTTTTTAAAAAGACAACTTGTGTGTCCACTGTAAAATCCGATCTTCCTGGTTTTGTAGTGACACACTTGCTGAAGAGCGTTGGTGCACCTTGCGGACTTAGAGCTATGCAGCATGCACAGGGTAGATTCTTCCTTTTCTGCTGTCTCAAGAAAAGCAAAATCAGATGTGGGGCTTACGATAGCTTATTCTTAAATATGAAACTTAGCTGGATGGCCGTGCCACACACCTGTAATCCCAGCACTCAGGGAGGCAGAGGCAGGTGAATCAATGTAAGTTCAAGGTCAGCCTGGTCTACAGAGTGAGTACCAGGACAGCCAGGGCTAAAACAGGGAAACCCTGCCTCAGAGGTGAAAAAAAAAAAAAAAAAAACAAACTGTAATCATTATGTACAATTTAAACACATGATTAAGAAATGATTGTAGGGGCTGGAGAGATGGCTCAGAAGTTAAGAGCACTGGCTGCTCTTCCAGAGGTTCTGAGTTCAATTTCTAGCAACCACATGGAGGCTCACAACCATCTGTAATGAGAGCTGGTGCCCTCTTCCGGCATGCAGGCACAATACTGTATAATAATAATAAATAAGTAAATCTTTTTTTTTAAAGAAAAAGAAATGATTGTATTGTGATTTTTTCCTGCATGGGGGATTTCATTAAAGTATATAAGGACTAAGAGAAAAAATAAAGTGGTTGGAGCCCTGCTTCATCTACCAAGTGTGTGTGAGTGTGTGCTGCTTTACCTTAGTGGCCGACCCCACATCTCCTCTTCACTGCTGAACATGCTGCCAACGCTCCGGCAGAGGCCACTTAAGACACTGGGTGCCCTGCTGTGTCGCATTCCACCCTGAGACAGGGTCTCTTGTGGACCGACACTGGTACCAGCAAGCTCTGGTGACCTCCTACCCGCACCTGTCCCCAGCTCAGGAGATACAGGCATCCAAAGCCACACTGGTTTTTTTCTTTTCTAATGTGGCGCTAGGATTTGAACTCAGATCTTCATGCTTGCCCAGTAAATGCTCTTTCCCAATGAGCAATCTCTCCTGCCACCCTACCTCACGGAATTCTAATACTCTATTTCTAAAACGCTTCTGAGTGGGAAGTACGCAAGGTTTACAAACAAAATGGTACACTATGCCATTCCTCTATGTCCACTCTCTTATGGTAAGCATCACAGGGGGTACTGGTCTGAAGTGATTAAATAGCACTGGGAATCGTTACTTAAGGAGACTACTGGAAACTTCAGTAGTAAATGCAACTTCTTATAACTAATAACTAAAACTGGGATCATCAAGCCCATTAAAAATAAAAATAAAAATAAATAAGTCAAAGACTATACAAAAAAACCCACCAGAAAAGTAATTTCAGATTTTTCCATCACCAGTTTCTTGTTCTTACCTTTAAAATTTCGGGCTTTGTTTTTTCCATCACATGAGTCAGGCTAAAAAGATGAAACAAAGCCTCCCGGACAAAAAATGCCCTCTCACTGTACCGCCTCAGCGCTTCTGCGATCTGAGTTTCGTTGGCCTCTCCAGACACCTTTGAACACCAAAAGAGGAGCGTTTAGAGTCCTTTCATCTCTACCTTTCGCCATCAGCATTCTATAACACAACCAAGGAAGGCCTGAAACAAATGGGAACGATGCTTTGTAACCCATACACAGCCACCACCCTTCAGAGATGCACAGTGGATTAGACCAGCACAAGCCTGTGGGTTGTATTTGCTACACGGCACATGGAATGAATCTCGACATTTAACATTTCATCAGGCTTGCTGCCTACGTTTTTAGGCTGTCTCTTGGGGTAAACCCCTTCCCTTAACTCACGCTACTGGCACTGCATGTTGTTCCCCTGGCCTTTCAAAACGCCAGGCTCTATCTCAGCAGAGGGTTATCCCACACTGCCCGCTCTAAAACTCTCTCTCTTTGCTTCACTAAGTTGTATTTGTCCTTCCTCTGTCAAGTCAAGCCTGTCTTTAGAGAAAGCCTTTCTTGACATACCAAGCTAAACCAGGTTCCCCCAAATGTCTTTTCCTGGTTATCATGGCCCTCCCACTTCAGTGACCAACAGTGACTAGCATTATGAATGACTCAGAAGGAGCACTTAATATGTGTCCATCAAATAATCTGTTAATTTCCCCAAACCTATCAAGGTCCCTAAGGTTTATTCAACTAAACTTAACTTACAGATCATTATAATTATATTAAATGTGGCTCAGAGACCACTATGCAACCAAATACAGACAAGAAGTGACTATAAAGTAATCAAACAAGCAAGAGAGAAAGAAATGATTAAGACGCAGGGCTGGTGAGATGGCTCAGTGGGTGAAGGTGCTTGCCATGCAAGCCTAGTGACCTGAGTCCCAAGTTAGGAACCAATCTAACATTTACATACTCAACAGGGACGCACACACACACCATGCATGGACAGACATAAACAATGACTAAGACATCATAATGTTCTCCAGTGAATGACCAGATCTAGGTATTATACAATCTCCAATGACTTAGTAACCTGATACCAAACACCAGTACCTGCTGATGTTACAGGAAGAGAAGACCACACATTCGACAGCCCAGTCAAAGAGGACAAGTACAGGTCTTGCCAAAGGGACCAAACATTAACCTAACTAAACTCCAAACCTAGCCGCTAATTTGCAGAAAATATAGGAATGGTGGCTCACAATTGAATCTGAGCATTTAAGAGTTTGAGGCAGGAGAATCGTAAGTTCTGGACTACACAGTAAGCTCCAGGCCAGTGTGAAAAACAATACCCTATCCCAACTCCTCATCCTTATCCCCAAAAAAGACAAAAAGAATATGGACCACGCATGTGTGTAACAACAACAACAACAAAATCTAAAATTCTACTCTGAGGAGAATTCTAAAAGTCAAAAAAGGACTGACTTGTTTGTTTTCAGTAGACCAGGTTTTTTTGTTTTGTTTTTGAGACAGTCTCTTTATGTATACTCGTTTGGCCTACAACTCTGTGTGGACCAGGCTGGCTCTGAACACAGTGATCCACCTGCCTCCACCTTCCAAGAGCGGGGAATAAAGGCATGAAGCACCATGCTTCACCAGTAGATGAGTTTAAAGGAAAAGGAAATGAAGGAAGGGCCTACGAAACACATCACTGGGTAAAAGCACCTGCCACCAAGCATGAAGACCTGAACTCAGTTCCTGGGACCCACATAAAAGAACCGACTCCTGCAAGTTGAACTATGACATTCACATGTAAATCTAAATAAATGTAATAATTTTCTTAAAAATGTTTATTATTTACACAGTATTCTGCATGCAAGCAGAACACTGGGTACATAATAAATAAATTATTCTTTTAAAAAATATTTAAAATTATTCTTTTAAAAAAATATTCTTTTAAATAAATTATTCTTTTAAAAAAAGAAAAATAAAGATCAAAGATAGCCAAGGCTACACAGAGAAACCCTGTCTTGGAAAAAAAAAGAAGAAAGAAAGAGAGGGTTGCTGATAGTATGGTGCATGACTTTAATCCCAGTAACAAGGAGGCAGAAGGATCTGAGTTCTAGGCCAGCCAAGAAGTTCCAGGTGAGTGATACCCTATACCCTGTCTCAAAAGAGGGGCGGGTGTGGGGGATTGGGAGAGCTGGGTACAATGTTCATGTGTTTAATTCCAGCAAACGGGAATCTGAGGTATCGGATCTCTATGAGTTTGAGGCAGCCAGGGCTACCCAGTAAGATCCTGTCACAAAAGAAAAAAAAAAAAAAAAAAAAAAAAAAAAAAAAAAAAAAAAAAAAAAAAAAAAAAAAAGAAAAGAAAAAAAGAAACAAAAAAGGAGGGAGGAATGAAGTTAGAAGGAGAGCTTAGTGGTTAGGAATACTTGTTATTTTTGTAGAATACCTGGGTTTGATTTCCAGCACCACCTATAAAATTTCCAAATCTAAAATACGATAACAAAAAGGAAGACAAGAAGAACCTATAAACAACAGATGCTGCAAAGAAACTCCAGGGTTGACAAGCTGCCTCAGCGGTGAGGAGTCTGTATCGCTCTTGCAGAGGATTGGGGTTCGATTCCATCATCCACAGTGGACAGCTTAGAAGAGCCTACGGGAATAATTGCTTCTCAGCCTTTGAGGTAAGACTAATTATGGAAACAAAATTAAAAAAAAAACCACACACAAATTTGCATAGCTATGGCTTGGAACATTTCAACAGCAGAAGCCTTTAAAAAAAAAAAAAAAAAAAAGAGGAAAATCACAATAAAAGAAAAAGGAGAAACAGGTGGGGTTGGTGGTGCCTGCCTTTAATCCCAGACTGAGGAGGCAGAGGCCAGCCTGGGCTACAAAGCCCAGTAAAGCCAGGGCTACACAGAG
>REGO01000122.1:1888385-1920571 GCA_010120015.1 Rhombomys opimus | reverse complement strand
AAACAAGATAAGTATGATACCATAGAAGCTAAATTTAAAAAGCAAAAAGTATTACAAGGAGGAAGGCAACATCAACTTTGTCCAATACCACTTTGGGTCAAACAGGATGAAGTCTGAGAATTAAAACTGGATTGAGCAGATTTCCAGGAATTCGTAGGAGTGCAGAGCTTGGGTGACAAGGTGAGCCTTGGAAGTGAGGCGGCCAGCATATGTAAGAACCAAACTTGGGAAGTGCCAGACTGACAGAACTAGTGGTGACAAAACCATAGGTCAGAAAGCCAGCTCTGGTGGAAGTGAAAACCGAGGAAAAGCCAAGCTGAAACTTACTTCAGTAGAAGTCGTAGGTGCAGTGGGAAGCTTTAGATTCAGAGTCTGAGGCACAGAACAGGTTCTAAGACCAGCGGGCTGTGACCCTTAAGAAAACCATTTCTGGAGCTGGAGAGATGACTCTGCAGTTAGGAGCACTGGTGGCTCTTCCAGAGGACTTGACTTCACTTCCCAGCACCCACATGACAGCTCGCAACTGTGTGAAACTCCAGTCCCAAGGGACCTGATGCCCTCTGCAGGCACCAACAACACAAATGGTACATACACATGCAGGCAAAACACTTGCACACACAAAATCACGTACAGTAAAGAGAACATCTCTTGGGACAGGTTATGTAGGCACACACCACTAATCAGAGCACTCTAGAGGTAAAGGCAGAAGGATCACTGTGAGCAGTGAGTTCCAGGCCAGCCAGGGCTGCACAGTGATGCGACCCTCTCTTGATACAACAACAAACAGACAAAGACAAAAGAAAGGAAAATTTTTCTTTTTTTTTCTGTTTTGTTTAATGCACGGGTGTTTTGCTTGCAATGTCTGTGTGAGCATGTTGGATCTCCAGGAACCAGATTTACAGACAATTACGAGCGGCAACGTAGGTGCTGGGAACTGAACCTGGGTCCTCTAGAAGAGCAAAAAGTACTCTTAACCGCTGAGCCATCTTTCTTGCCCCCAACCATTTTCTTAAGTCAGGTATGGTGGCTCACATCTGTAATTCCAGGACCCAGGTATCTGAGGCAGGACACTGGAGACGGCAAAATAAGTCATGCTTATGAAAGCGTAATAAACGCCCACCCCATATAAATGCTGGGAAATTATACTGGCTGGTTTTTGCATCAATTACTGTGGCCTTATGAACAGGCACATACAGCCAAAAGCGAACCTAAACTTATCACAACACAGTACTGAGAAAACTGTTTCTTAGCAATTACACTAAATTGGATCATTCTAACAAAAGAGACAGGCAATTTCAGCTCTCTTCCTTCAACCTGTCTTATTTTTAAGCTGTCAAATCAGTAGTCAAAGAAACATCAACCTTTTACATATTTAATAAAAAGCTCTAATGGTCTTTTGTTTGCTCTGAGACATCATCACCGTGCAGACCTGACTCGCCCGGACCTTGCTATGTAGCCGAGGCTGGCTTCAGACTCTCCAGTGCTACAGACAGCAAGAACTGGCTCATTCTTAAGATATGTATTATTTGCTTATTTATATGTATGGCTTTGTCTGCATGTATGTCTGTTCATTGCATGTGTGCCTAGTGCCTATGAATGCTAGAAGGCATCAGATCCCCTGGGACTAGCTACAGATAGTTGTGAGCTGTCACGTGGGCGTGCTGGGTGTTGAACATAGGCAGGTCCTTTAGAAATGCAGCCAGCACTCTCAACTGCTGAGCCATCAATCTCTCCAGCCCAAATATTTTAAAATGTTATTGTTATTATCATTACTACTAATTATTTGTGACAGTGTCTCACTACATAGCCCTGGCTGGCCTGAAACTCTGTATGTAAACAGGCTGGCCTCAAATCGGAATCTGCCTGCCTCTGCCTCCAGAGTTCTGGGATTAGAGGTATGCACTATAAAAAATGAACATCTCCAGGCCTCTCTGGACTTTTTTGAAGACAGGGTCTTACTACGTAGCCCTGGGCAGCCTGAAGCTTGCTATGTGCACCAGGCTGGCCTGGAATACACAGAAATTCATCTTCCTCTGCTTCTTTGAGTACTTACATTAAAGCATTCACCATGCTTGGCCCCACTGGACTTTCAGTTGGGATTATTACTCTAATGCAAGCTTTTCCACTATACAATGATTTCCATGACTAGTTTCATAGATTAGACATTTACCCTAATAAAGTCTTGTGGACCTAAAAAAACTGACCAAACAAAATATATTTTTTGAGATCTAACCTTCAAGTGTCCTTTGCCCGTAAGGAATTCAGAGTAACCAGCATCTGTGGCCAGCAAACCTACAAACTGCATGCTGGGCCGCTGCTGAATGAAGGCTTCAACAGCTTTATCTGTCACATGCTTTCTCCCTGAAACATCCAGGGAGACAAGATTGGGCAAGATGTCCTTCTGCTCTAATAATCGAAGCGCTATGTCTGATGTAAACTGTTTATCATCTGAGATGTCAAGATGATTCAGGTATTTTAGTTCCCGAACCACATCCAGGATCTGGGTAGTGGTCATTTTCAAGCATTTCAAATGATGCATGGTGAGAGACTTGAGCCGGTCTTTGCAGGCCAGCAGGGCAGTGATATCTGTGATTGAGGTGTTGGAAATATCCAGGCTCTCCAGTCTCGGCAGCGAAGCGACTTCAGCCAGATCTTCATTGTAGAAGAGCACGTTAGTGATGCTCAGCGCTCGAAGGCCAGAAAGCCGGCTGAAACACCGCTCATAGGGGTCCTCGAGGGACAGAGTTAGGGAGTTCAGCACTAAGCACTGAAGGTTCTGCTGGATCCACTTGTTACTGCCAAGGCCACTAATGATGTCTGTGATAGTGATGTCGGCATTCACACCCGTGGCATCAAGTTCTACCAGCTTGTGGTGGCAGAAGGCTTTCCGGAAAGCAACAGCAGAAATCTTTGCTTTGCGGATGCAAGCTCTCTTCAGGCGCATCTGGTTCCCTCTGAAAATTCCCACAGTTCCATCATTCAGCAGACCTAGGGAAAAATAAGCAGTATTTCAAAAAAAAAAAAAAAAAAAAAAAAAAGCAGCCAGAGAAGAGTAAAATTCCCACCACACTTTACATTTCTAACATACTTCCATGCAGCCACATTTCATGTGATACAATTCAGTGAGATGAAGATGCTACTACCTAGAGGGAGACCACAGGGGACGTTCCAAGATTATGGAGCTAGCAACAGCGGAACGAGAACAGAACAGATATTATGGAGATTCAGCACCTGGGTCTCCACCCTGTTAGATACACAGGCAACTATACTTCCCAGCACTAGATAGAACCAGTTATAGCCAAAGGGCTACAGGCTTACACACCTGACGGCCAACTGTGACTGCCTATGCTCTCTTCTTCTGTGAAAAAGGAAAAGGTTTCAGGTTCTAGAAATGGGGTATTATGAGGACTGAGTCTCCATTATTCTTGAAACCAAAGTGGCCATGGAAGAGGATCTTCAACAGACCTTGCAGAGTTGATATATGAATGAGGTTTAAGGATAACAATATATTTCTACTATATTTTAAGTTCACAACACATTATTACACAAACATACTTACACAATACAGTTGATAGATATAATGGCTAGAATTCATTTTTAAATCATTAGCCAGAGCTGGGTGTGATTGTACACACCTTTAGTCCCAGCATTCAAGAGGCAGAGACAGGAAGATCTCTGTGAGTTCAAGACCAGCCTTATCTACATAGCCTGCTCTAAGACAGTCAAGACTACATTGACACCCCGTCTCAAAAAAAAATAAATAAATAAAATAAAATACAAACAAACAACCCACTAGCAAGATCTGAAACCTTTTTATTTTGGTTTAGTTTTTTGCTTTATTTCGTTAAACAGGGTTGTCCTGTGTGTCCTGAAACTTGCTTTGTAGACCAGGCTGGCTTCAAACACCTGGCTTTAGTCTTTAAATTTTGAAAAACTGTATTGTTCTGTTTTGTTTTGTTTTGTTTAGAGACAGGGTTTCTCTGTGTAGCCTTGGATGTCCTGGACTCATTCTGTAGACCAGGGTGGCCTCGAACACACAGATACTGGAACTGCCTCTGCTTCCCAGAGTGCTGGGATTACATGTGTGCACAACCACGCCCAGCTAAAATTGTACTTCTTTCTTCACGTGTGTGCACATGTGCTTATGGTATGGCGTGAGTGTGGGGTCAGAGAACAGCTGTGTACTTAGTTCTTTCCTTCTCCACATGGATTCCCAGAATAGAACTCATAGGTTTGGCAGCAATCCTATTTATCCAGAGAGCTACCTTAGCAGCCTCTGGTGTTTCTGTTTGTTTTTAAGATATGGTCTCACCTTGTCTCCGACTGGCCTCACAATTGTAGCCAGTGCTTGAAACCTTACTGAAATGATTTAGCATCTGAGCATAAGCAGTACATGCCTGTAATCCCAGCACTGGAGACACGCAGGCCAGAAGATCACTGTGAGTTCACTATATAGTTAAACCCTGTCTCTCTCTTACACACACACACACACACACACACACACACACACACACGTTTAAGTAGGTTTTTTCTTTAAAAAGAGGAAGAAACAAGCAAACAAACAAACAAAAACAACCATCAAACAGTTATAGATCCTCTGTGAGGGACAAATGCAAATAAAATGAGCAAAGTAAACTTCTCTTAGAAATGACCGATTAGAGAATAGTGCTGCAAGAATATGACACTTTGGAGCCACACCTCAAAAATTTACACACCCAACAATACCTACGAAGAAAGAAATAACAGCCACACCTATAAAATGTGCTCTAATGTGGCTGTGGCATCGGGGTTAAGATAAATAAGTACTATGAAGTTAAAGGAAGAATTTTTATTGTCACCTCAGCTGCTCCATACTAACAAGGGCACTCAAGCTGCACAGCCAGTATCAACTCAGAACTGAGGCATTTTGTCTAAACTAGAGGCTTAGCTAAGTGATGGAGCACTTACACATCATGTTCAAAGCTTAGCTGTTGTTAGACACGTAATGAAGCATGCACAGGAAGTAGCTTAGCAACCAACTCTAGACACCTAGAGTTGCAATAGCACAATCCTTCTTAACAATGTACCTTGCAACCTGTTGGCAACCTAATAACCCCCCACCACCACCACACACACACACATGCATTGAGCTGCAAATACACCAGCTTTAGCACTAAAAACAAGTTGCTCTTCTTAGCAGCCCCCTGCTTCTACTCAAACATGTTGTGAGACACTCTAGTATCTGGGCCAATCCAGCCTGCACAATGAGCGTCAAGGCAAACTGTGTCCTCTGAGGGTTCTTTTTTTAGAGACAGGGTTTCTATGTGTAACTCTCTGGATAGATTGGCTTGGCCTCACACTCAGGAGATCTACCTGCCTCCCAAGTGCTGGGCACACATCTGGTTAAAACAGCTGCATCACGGTAAAGGACTTGTGCAGTAGAGAAAAGGCTGTACAACCCAAACCTGTCAATCAAAACAGAGAACCACCACCAACATAACATGCACAGCTCCTCCTTCCACTAAACTCCAAACAGTAACCAAGGCCCCCAGTACTCTCTCAGGCAGCTTCCTGGCTATACTCAGGAGCCTCAGGCAGTACTCCTGGGAGTGTATCCAAACCTCAACTTTTGTTTTGCTCTAAATGAATCTTACTGCTTTCCTTTGTGTGTGTGTCTTTCCCCAGTTATGTGACCAAAGTGTCACAAACTGGCCAAAACAAAACAAAAAACTATACTGGGGCTAGGGAGATGCCTTGGCGGGTTAAGCAAACCTGAAGAGGACCCAGGTGGGACACCCAGTTCCCACACAGTGGCTCACAACCAACTGTACGTCCAGTTCTAGGGAAACCAACATCATCCCTGGCTTCTGCAGGCACCAGACATGCATCTGACAACAATACCAGAAAAGCTGGTGCACATCTCTTGATCCCAGCACTCAGAAGGCAGAGGCAGGCAGATCTCTGAATTGGAGGCCAGCCTGGTCTACAGGGTGTGTTCCAGGACAGCCAGGACTATACAGAGAAACCCTGTCTTGAAAAAACAAAAAAACAACAAACAGCAACAGAAAAGAAACTAACAGAATACCTAAATGAAACTTTTTTGGGGGGATAGGTTTTCACGTAGTCTAGACTGAAGTCAAATTCACTCTGTAGCTAAGGATGGCTGTGAGCTGCTGATTCTCTTGGCCTAGTCTCTTGCCCAAGTGTTGCTATTCCGGGCATGTGCTAATACTCCTAGGTTTTCTTTACTTTGTGGAGTGTGTATGCATGCCTGACTGCACATGGAAGTCAGAGGACAACTTGTGGAAGTCAAGTTTTTCCTTCCACCACATGGCTCTGTGGAGCTGAACTAGGTCATCAGCCTAGGCAACGGGCACTCTACCCACTGAGCTATTGCTTGGGCTCATCACACCTGGCTTCTTAAGGCAAAGTTTTAGATTGAACGTGCTGCGCATGATCACTGAGAGATGTTGGTGTTACATCATTCCTTAGGTTTATAGCTCTGGGAGTGACCCCTTTCAACATGTGTCCTCCTTATTGTCAGTTATCCTAGCTCCTGTGTCAGGGTGTGGCTGAAGCAATTCAGTGAAACTAAAGGAATACAGAGGTTTGCTTTTCTAAACTATAGCCAAATACCTCGATTACAGTTTCATTTCCCTACACTTCTTTGGGACGAATAATCTGCATTCACTCCTAACAATTTCCTTCTTTCTTTTTTCCTTTTTGTACACCTAGTATGGGTGGGTGTGGGAGGCCAGGGGAGGTTTCACGTGTCCTCCTCCCTCGTTCTGGTCTTCTTCCTTTGAGACAGGGTCTCTGAGCCTGGAGCTTGCAGTTCTTTGGTTTTTTGGTTTTGTTGTTTGTTTTTTCAGGATGGCAGCAGTGATCTCTTCTTGTCCTCATCCCTTGACACAGCTAGCTGCTCACATGACATTGGGGACCCTAAGTCCTTACGCTGGCATTGCAAGTACTTTAGTATTGAGTCACCTTTCCAGTACCCCAACAGGATTTTTCATAGATGTCACAGTAAGCCACAAATCCTGTCTGGCCTCTAGAAGCTGGGACCCCTCACAGGTAGGTGTAAGAAGGCTGTATGGCACAGCGGGGAAGGCAGACACAGACATTCCAATAACGGGGATCCGACGACTTCACAGCGTTCTGACCTTCCACACATTACCTCTCAGAATCTCAGTTCCAACTTTCATTTATAAGTAGGGATAATTACTATCATTCCTAATGTCTTCGTTACTGTTCTACTGTTGTGAAGAAACACCATGACCAAGATATTTAACTAGGGGCTTGCTTGGTGACAGAAGGTTAGTCCATGAGCACCACGGTAGGAGCACAGCAGTAGGTAGCAGGGGTGGCGCTGGAGCAGGAGCTGAGTGCTCACATCTGATCCCCAAGCAGCAGGCAGAGAGCCAGAGTTAACTGCAGTGGCATTGGAAGTTTTTAAACCCTCAAAGCCCACCTCCCAAGACACACCTCCTCCCAAGCCCCACCTCCTAATCGTTCCCCAACAGTTTTACTAAACAATTGAGCCTGTAGGGGCTATTCTCATTCAAACCACCACACCCAGTTACTCATTCTCTCTCCTAGCTGTAAGCAAATCATATTCCTTACTTGTCAGCATTTTTAAAGCCTAAAGAAAAGTGGGCACTTTTCTACGGTTTACATCTTAAATAGAAACAACCAAAATCTCAATTATGTAACTATAATCTCACAGATAATACTTTCCCAATGTATTTTCAAGATGTAGCTTAGTTGGTGGAGGACCTACCTAACACAAACAATGTCCTGGGTTCAATTCCCGGCACTGCACAAACCAATGTAAACCAGGTGTGATAGTACACCTGCAATACCAGCAACTCAGAACTTTATTTATTTGTTTATGTTTTTCTCGAGACAGAGTTTCTCTGTATAGCCTGCAATACCAGCAACCTAGAATTTTCATCTATCCATCCATCTATCTATCTATCTATCTATCTATCTATCTATCTATCTATCTATCTATCTATCGTTTTTTCAAGACAGAGTTTCTCTGT
The DNA here is from genome assembly GCA_010120015.1 of Rhombomys opimus. Taxonomy (NCBI): domain Eukaryota; kingdom Metazoa; phylum Chordata; class Mammalia; order Rodentia; family Muridae; genus Rhombomys; species Rhombomys opimus. Next base: position 1,912,547 of record REGO01000122.1, on the reverse strand, counting down.
GTAGCCCTGTTCTATCTATCTATCTATCTATCGTTTTTTCAAGACAGAGTTTCTCTGTGTAGCCCTGGCTGTCCCGGAGCTTTCTTTATAGATCATACCAGCCTCAAACTCAGAGATCCACCTGCCTCTGCCTCCCAAGTGCTGGGATTAAAGAGGTGTGCCACTGTGCCCTGCACAATTTAGGATTTTGTGGCTGCAACATGATCAGAAGTTCAAGGTCACCTCCACTGACAGTGAGTTTGAGGCTAGCCTGGGTTACAAGAGACTGTCTGAAGGTCTTTATAAAGCCGTTGCCTTCTAAACAAAAGTACTGCAGTTAGAGAAGTTCCTCGTGAAAGAATCACTGTGTAGGTCTTGATGAGACGCTTAGTGCTTAAGAGCATTGGTGCTCTTGGAGAGCGCCAGGCTCAGATCCCAGCATCCTTTTAATGCTCCACAGCATCGCTCACTCCAGTTCAAAGAGACCCGACACCTTCTTTTGATCTCCATGGGCACCAGGGATGAACAATGCATACACACAGGTAAAACACTCATCCACATGATACAAATAAATTTAAATATATGTATATCTTTTAAAGAACTGACTCTTAAATAAAAAAAAAGAAAAATAAAGTTTTGCCTAAACTGAAAAGGGGAAAAAAAATCATTAAATCTCAGGCAAAACCACCTGAATCCTTTTCCTAGAATCAGGTTCTTCTGACTTTTTCTACTCTTTCTAAGAGAATAAGTAAGTGAGCCACAGCAGCATTCTAAAATGCAATGCCAACATACAGCACACACTCTCTCTGCCACCTTTCATCACTTACCGTGCAATGCCATGGTCTGAAGGAGCCGATCGGCCACCTCCTGCGGGAACACTCCAGGCTCCTGCAGACACAGTGTTCCATCTTGTCTGGCTGAGCAGAACTTCTCCAGGTTAGTGGTCAGGAAGCTCAAGCAGATGTCAAGTAAGGAATACGGAGACGCTTCCTCCTTGGAGTGCAGAAAGGAACATAGAACACACACACACACAAAGAACAAATTAGTTTCCAGAAAAACAGAGAATGCACACATCCTCATTCAACACAGATGTGTCGCCTTGAGGCACAGCACCGAGGCAAACACTGCCATGTACAAGCACAAAGACACAATTCTGCAATTGCAACTTTTGTATCTGGATCCTCTGTGCTGATCTGTCTTATGTCCACTTGACACCCAAACTAGAGTTATCTGAATGGACGGAACCTTAGTTGAGAAAATGCCTCCATAAGATCCAGCTGTAAGGCATTTTCTTAACTGGTGATCAGTTGGGGAGGCCCAGCCTGTTGTGGTGGTGCCATCCCTGGGCTGGTGGTCCAGGGTTCTATAAGAAAGCAGGCTGAGCAAGCCACGGGGAGCAAGCCAGTAAGCAGCACCCCTCCATGGCCTCTGCATCAGCTCCTGCCTTCAGGTTCCTGACCTGCTTGAGTTCCTGTCCTGACTTCCTTCAGTGATGAACAGCAATATGGAAATGTAAGTCCACTAAATCCTTTCCTCCTTAACTCGCTTTTGGTCATGATGTTTTGTTGCAGTAACAGAAACACTAACTTAGGACACCAACCAAAATGTAATCTTACTTTACTTTTCAATTTAATCTCCCACAAAATTCTCACTAAAATCTGATATGATTAAGTTATTTTATACACAAAATCATTTGAGCCAAGCATGGTGGCTCATGCCTGCAAACCCAGTCCCTGGAAAGGGAAACAAGGAAGTTCATCAAGGGTTCTAGGGTGAGCCTCTGCTTCAAAAAAGCCAAACAACAAAATTTAGAGCAAATGTGATGGTTCATGCCTGTAATCCCATGAAGTGAGAAAGAAAAATCAGGAATTCAAGGTCATCCTGAACTACAGAGCAAGTTTGAGGCCAGCCTAGACGACATGAGATTCTGTTTCAAAGAAACAAAACAGGAATTTAGTACCTCTGCTATGTATCATCAAAAACAAAAGTGCATTTTGATTTATTTTAAGTTTTGTTTTTGTGGGCTTTTTGTTTTCTTGAGGCATGGTCTCATGTATTGTAGACTGATGTTTGAACTCCTGATCTTCCTGCCAGTACAGGTTAAGAGGCATCATTCTAGGTTCAACAATAATAGAAAGCTTACCTAAGTTATTCTAGTCTAAGAAATAAAAAAAAAAAAAAAAAAAAAAAAAAAAAAAAAAAAAAAAAAAAAAAAAAAAAAAAAAAAAAAAAAAATCAGAATAAAGTATAAGGGCTTTAATAACAGAGATAAACTCTAAAACTGTCCCAATAATAACATTAAGATACAAATACAGTTATCCATCTACTAGGTACTTTCTGTCCAACTGTACTATTTTATAATATGTAGCTATTATTTCCTTTATTCATCACCCTCAGTTTAAAACCCTTTCACATGTATTTATTATGTATGTACGTATGCATGTATGTATGTGTGTAAGTATATTTTGTATTCCTTTGTGTATATGCCATGCTGTGTGGATGGGGAGCAAGGATCAAAAGACAACTTGCTAGAAACTTTTGGTAATTAAAAATAATACAAATGCTCTAGTTCCTCGGTGGCCAACCTGCTGGCTTCAGAATTCCTAAGTAATCAGGTCTATGCTTTCGAAAAGTGCAAAGAAAAGTGTCCTTTAGGAACGGTGCTTAACATGGTCTTATAAGGGGCAAAGTGCAGTCAGACCCCTTAGTTCACTGGTTACAAGACCCTAAAGAAGGAAACGGGAAAGTATTGCACATTCCATCTTACAACCGAGGAAGCAACTTCTTTAGAGGTGCTAGGGTTGGCTAGTGAGAACAGAACTAACTGGATTTGAACTGTGGTAATATAAGGCAAGTCACCTAGTTATTCTGACCTCAGCTGTGCATCTCTGGAGGATAAAGTGGCATTAGTGTTTAGGATTCTGCTGTCAGGATGAAGTGAGATATGTTTACATCCCAGGCACAATGCCACTAGTCCTTTCCCAGAGTAATGAAAATCTGAATCTTAGACACCTAAAACAACAGGTTTGCCTGGCAGTGGTGGGCATGCCTTTAATCCCAGCATTCAGAAGGCAGAGGTAGGTGGCTCTCTGTGAGTTTGAGGCCAGCCTGGCTTATAAAGAGAGTCCAGCACAGCCAGGGCTCTGACACATAGAGAAATTCTTATCTCGAAAAACAAAACAACAATAAACACGTTCACAGTGGTAATTTCTCAGGACAGAATCCACGTTAGGACTAAAAAATGTGTTTCCTAGTCTAATTTCATTCTTGTTGGTGTGATAAAATGTACTGACAAAAAGCAACATAGGTGGAAAAGGTTTAGCTCACAATTCCAGATTTCATTACATCACAGAAGGTAAGTCAAGGTGTCAGGAGCTCAGCATAACTGCTCACACATATCCACACGAGCAGAGAGAAATGAGGCAGCCATGCTGGCGCAGCTACTCTTCTCTACTCTTACAGAGCCTGGGAACGCAGCCAGGGAATGGTGCCACCCACTCTCAGGCTGGGTCTTCACTGAAGCAACAAGACAGCCCCCCAAAGACAAGCCAACCTGATAGAGATAATCTCTCATTGAAATTCTTCCCAGATGATTTTTAGATTGTAATAGTTGACAAATACCCATCACACCTCCCTACTCCATCAAAACAGTATTTTTAAGGCTGGATGTGGTGGCACATGCCTTTAATCCCAGCTCTCAGGGAGGCAGAGGCAGGTGGATCACTGTGAGTTTGAGGCCAGCCTGGTCTACAAAGCAAGTCCAGGACAGCCAAGGCTACACAGAGAAACTTTACTTTTTGAAGATTTCATTTTTATGTTTGTTTTGTGTGTGTTGTCTGCTTGTGTGGATGCCTCATGTCTCCAGAAGTCAGAAGAGGCACCAGAGCCTCTAGAACTAGAGCTACAGGCTGTGAGCCACCAGGTGGGTGCTGGGAGCTGAATCTGGGTCCGCTGCAGGAGCACCAGTGTTTCACTGCTGGGCCACCTCTCTAGCCCTCAGATTTCATTTTTTAAGTATTTATTTATTTAGAGCAAGTGTGTGTGTCTGAGCTGCAGAGACCAGAGAAGAGCATCAGGTCCCCTCAGCAGGAGTAGTGTGAGGGGCTGGGAGCGGTGACATGGGTGACAGAGACCAGACTTGTTCTCTGCGAGAGCTGAAAGTGTTCTGAACCTCTGAGCCTTCTTTGCAGCTCACGCACACACGTACCCTTGCTCACTTTTTTTCTTTTAAAGATTTATTTTTATTGACATGTACATGTCTGTGTGACTGTCCATCACATGTTCTTGAATGCCTGCGGTCAGAAGACTGCACTACAGAGTGCTGGGGGTGGACTCAGGTCCTCTGGAAGAGCAGCAAACACAGTCGTCCCCTCTGAGCCACCTCTCCAGCCCACACTTCATTTAGTAAGAAGGTAGAAAGACTGGCCTGGAGCGCTCCACGCAGCCCTGCTGGTCTCAAACTTTCAGTCTTCTCGCCTCAATTCTTAGTCCTACAGAGGTGCGCCACTACACATGGCTGTGACATGCTTTACAGCGTTTCCCACTGCAGTCCTGGCTGTCCTGGACTCGTCTTGTAGACCAGGCTGGCCTTGAACTCACAGTGAGCTGCCTGCCTCTGCCTCCCAAGGGCTGGGATTAAAAGCATGTGCCACTGTGCCAGGCATGAAATGCATTTTTTATTAACATTTTTTTGAAGGACTGGGTAATAACCTTGGACATGGGACTCCAGTTGTCTGAATTAAAATGACATTCACAAAACTATGTAACTTTATTAGGAAATAAATTTATTAGAGCTTATTCTTCCTGTACTTCAGTCCATGAGCTTAAAAAAATGCAGGCAACAGTACCTACCTCTTGGGACTGTTGTCAGAACAACTACACTCTAAATGCAGAACTCTTGAAGTAGTGCCTGGCATGTTAACTGCTGAGTCAATGTTAATGCTTATTATAGAATGTTAAGTTCCAGCAGGAAAAAAAAAGGTTTTGTTCACTGATACAGTCATAAGCCTAAAATAGCACCTACCCCATTATAGCCACAAATATGTATTAAGTGAGTTGTGAAGCATAAGTTTACGTTAGATGTACTTCACTCCCTGAAAAAGAATGACATAGGCAGGGAGAAATATTAAGTCACAAGTCAGAGCTGAAATTAAAGAATAGAACTAGAGGCAGACATACACCACCTAGGTGCACACCCACCCACCGTGACTTCCAATCACCACACCTTCACGGGAAAGCACCTCTTGGTTTACAGATTTTTGTTTCTTTCGCAGTGCCAGGGATTGCACAAGCGCAGTGTCACTGAGCAACATCCGAGGCCCCACTTTTTATCACTTATTCCACCATGTCTGACTTCTGGAAACAGGAACCTGATAGCAGACACAATCAAAGCCCTTCACTCTACCCCTTTCTGACAACATCTTACAAATGAGAAAGGTCAATCAGGTAGTCTCAAGGACACGGACGGTATATTCCTCAAGAACAGAGATATTACAGGCTGGAGAGATGGTTCAGCGGGTAAAAGCACTGGCTGCTCTTCCAAAGGTCCCGAGTTCAGTTCCCAGCATCCACAGTTCAATTCCCAGAATCCACAAGGCAGCTTACAACTGTCTGTAACTCCAGTTCCAGGGAATCCGACACCATCACACAGACATGCATGCAGGGAAAGACACCAGTGCACATTAAAAAAAGAAGAAGAATACAAATATATGAACTACTGAACATATGGGGAGTTTTTTGTTTTGTGTTTTGTGCTGGAACTCAAACCCAAGGTCTCTTTTGCTTCCTTACTTGCTTGAGATTTCACTATGTACCCCGGGCTGGACTTGAACTCAGAGAAATCTCCCTGTGTCTGAGTGCTGCGATTAAAGGTGTGTGACACCATGCTGGCCCAAACCCAGGGCCTTGTTTTGTCCATGCTACTCATGTGCTCTGTTGCTAAGCTGCATCCTCAGCTGTTTTGCTTTAAGAGCAATCACTGATTACTCTTCAGAAACTCCTAAATGCCAAATTAAGAAGGAGGTAAAACAACTTTTCTGCATGTTTCACTTCAAAACCTAGCCAATACGGCAAGTAGTTATGTGCTAAGGGGCAAGAAGGAAGAGTTCTAGCTAAAAAAGACTAAGGTCACAGATGGTAAATAAATCCCCTCCTAGCCGCCTTCGAAGGTCATGTAATAAAGCTATTCTGAGAAACAGAAATTTAGGTCAGTGATCACTGAGCATGTGCGCATCATACGGCTGGTAACACAGAGATGCCTCAGCATTATCCCCCTCAGCTACAAGCCTGAGCTCTGAAATACAGTACAGTTCACAGACACAGGTTTCCTAATGCAAAGAGCAGTTCTGGACTTAGTCTCCCAGCTTTGCTACTGACTAGCTGTGTAGTCTAAGGAGAAGCAACCTCAAGCTTCCTCAGCTGAGAAAGTGAAGCTAGACCTCCATCTATCTCATAAGACAACAATAAGGAACAAATGGAATGTGTGAAGACCAGTACTAAAATACTAATGTGAGCTAAGCATGATAGCACACACCTGTAATCCCAGCTCTGGAAAGGTGAGGAAGAGGATTGCAAATTCAAGGCTGCCCTGGGCAACATGGCAAACGCAAAGATAGCCAAGCTATGTAGTGAGAGCTAGTCTCAAAAAAAGAAACAAACAAAAAAGCTGTCCAGGAAGCACGATGGCAGAGCACATACATTCCTAGCGCCCCGAAGGCCCTGGGTTCAATTCCTAGCTCTGCAATGAAAGAAAATGCTACAACATGAGCTGAGGATAGAGCTCAGTGGGAAAGGCCCGGGTCTGGTCCTCAGCTTTTCAAAAGTCCAACCAACCAACCAACCAAGATCCTTACATTGTTCACAAATATGTGCACCAGTGAAATAAGGGTCCTTGGCATGAAAATCTGCTAACACTCTCTTCAAAGCTAAGAGGTCAAGTTTACACAAAATTTAAGTTTACACTGCTTAGCTTTCACTTGCTGAGATCTTACTGCCCTTTCTTTAAGAACCAAGAGAGCCAGGCACAGCAGTACACACCTGTAATCTCCGCACAGGAAGGTAAAGACAGAGAGATCAGGAGTTTGAGATCAGATGGGCTACATGAGACCCCAACTCATAAAATCAAAAGTAACAGTAATTCTTAAGTGAAGGCAGAAAGACATGACTGTCCAAAGACTAAGACTATGGCAATGAGTGATACTGCAAAACTTGTTTTAAATGTCCTTTGAACAGGAGACTATAAGCTGGGCACAGCAGCATTCACCTGCAGTCCTAGGTCCTAGGAGTTCACTGCAGCCTGGACAACATTAAAAAAAAAAAAAAAAAAAGTCTTTAAAGAAGGGAAGCAGGGCTGGAGAGGTAATGGATCAGCAGCTAGGAGCCCTTTGAGCGGATCACACTGTCTGTCTCCCAACTCCAGAGGACCCAGAGACCTCTTCCAGACCCACAGGCACCTGCCGGCATATGCACACATACACATAAGTAAAAACAAATCTTAAAGAAGTCTCCTAAGACTGAAGAGAAGAGGTATGGAGGTAGATAGGGGAAAAGAAAGGAAAGAAGAGAAGACCAATATGGCTTTAAGATGCTGGAGAACTAAAAATAAGTGTTTAGCCAGGAGATCAAGGTCATATTTATAAGCTGAGGCCAACTGAGGCTCCAGAAGATTCTGTCCATTTATTCCTCACCCCAAAATATTTTCCATGAACTAGAACTAAAGACAAGAAACAAAAAGAAAATCAAAATATGTTTATAAAAGTGGGGGGAAAATCTGTTTTCCAGAGGGCTACCTCCCACAAATTACAAACAACTTTCAAATATTTACATGAAGGGACCTGGTTTTGTATTTCTTCAAAAACTCATTTGGCTTTCTCCCCAGCTCTTCTTATTAAACAGAATATTTGTGCTAGGTCAAAGTACCAACAAGTCAGCAAAGGGAAAGTATCTGATCTAGTATTTCTTATCATCAAACTTTTCCTCTCCACAACCTAGAGTTCAATTGTTCCCCCTCTTAACACGAACTCTTATCACAGTGAACATCACTGAACACAATCCTCTACAAACCACACAGACCTGCTGACTCAAAATGTTTCTACTATCTCAAGAACTAAGTGCCTGTTACACACAGTTGGAAAATGTACTACTCATCCTGGTGGCAGTGGCACACACCTGTGACCCCAGTACTCGTGAGACAGAGGCAGGCGGATCACTGTGAGTTTGAAGCCAACCTGGTTTACATAGTGAGTCCAGCACAGCCAAGACTACACAGAGAAACTCCATCTCAAAAATTAAAAAAATAAAAAAATAAAAAAACCAAAAACAAAACACACACAGAGAGAGGAACATTTCTGTCCCATTCTCAAGCAGCTCACAGCCTGGAGAGAGAACCAGACTCATCAGCAACACTTGCCCCATAAAATAACTGCCACAGTGTGGAAGGGCACAAGCCACGCTGCCTAAAACCTCACAGTGGAAAGCTTCAGGGGACACCTTAACATCAAGAACTAGAGCAGCATTCTAGACAAAAAGAACAGAGTAAGTTTCATGAATAAGACTTAGAGGCAAACAAACAAATTAGCATTATGCAGGGTCCAGGGTTGCTGTGCACCATACTTTATTCAACAACTATTTGCCAAGTCCTATCATACATGAAACACTATCAAGCACTGTTACTCCTTTGTAAATCTACTGCTCTCCATGTGAACATCCTAACTTGTGCAAGACAATGTGTGTTGTAAGACTAAAGTAGCATGATCTACCCCACAGGTTCATGTGGACTTCAGGAGTCCACAAATTTACACGTACAGTCTCCTACTCTCCCAGCACTTGGGAGGTGACGGCTGGAAGACCAGGAGTTCAGTTGTCCTTTGCTACACAGAGTTCAAGTCCAGGCTGAGCTTTGTGAGACCTAGTCTCCAAAGTGCTAGAGAATGGTTTTGTGCACTGTGTATTCATATGCTGGTCCCTGTATGCAGAGATCTGGCTACAGTCTGGCCATTGGCATTGCGAAGCATCTCCTGTCTCAGTGTTGTATAAAGATTGTTCTCCATCATTAACAAAGAGCTGAACAGCCTATAGTTAGGCAGGAGAGTTAAGGCGGGCCTTATGATCCCAAGGAGTCCAAGATGGAAAGCCGACAGAAGGCCGCCACCATGGAGCAGCCAGGGCGAGACTAAGATGGCAGGTAACGGGCCACGTGGCTGGAAGTAGGCCAGCTCAGATGGGTTACCATAGCTCAGTTATCTGCCCAGCTACAGTGCTTGAAGCTTGTGTCCGTGTTTGGGAGCTACAGCGGGCATAGAAAGCCCTTAATTTCACACCAAAGAGTGGGTGGGACACTAGCAAGAGGGCCAAGCAGTTAACACTTTTGTGCAAGACTGAGGTCAGTCAAAGTTGACTCCCTAGAGCCCACATTACGGTAGAGGGAGAGAACTGACTTCAGGGAGTTGTCAGCTGACCTCCACACCCAGACTGTAGCAGGTATGTGCCACAATAACAACAAATGAAATTTAAAAAAAAAAAAAATTAAAGAAAATGAAGAATATAGTATCAAATGTCATTCAACAACATTATTGAATTCCTACCAGCTTTTATTTTTATTCCTACTCACAATTAGATAGATTCGGTGTCATGTTTCTTGAAGGTTTTCAGTGACAAAAGAAATCTTAGGATCCACTGCCCTCAGATAACAACAGGGAAGAACAACAGAATCTGAACAGAAAAGACATTCTCATTCTTATTTTCCTTTTTCTTGTTTACCTGTTCACATGCTGTATGCGTGTATTCGTGTGTGTGTGTGTGTGTGTGTGTGTGTGTGTGTTTGTATGCATAGAAGTTCATGGCTGATTATCAGAATTCTTCCTCAAAAGGCCTCCACCTCATTCTATTCTTTGAAGCAGGGTCTCTCTCCCTGTCAAGCCTAGAGCTCACTGATAAGGCTGGTCTGGTTAGCCAGCCTGCTCTGGGAACCTTCTGTCCACTATTTTCTGAAGCTGAGATTACAGATGAGCCACCACATCCACCCAGCACCTCTGTGGGCTCTCAGAATTCAAACTGGTCCCCTTGCTTCCATGCTTTAAAGACCGAGCTTTTTCCAGTCTTTCTTTCTACTTTTGCAGTTACTGTTCAATAATTTTGTTATACACCTGACAGTCTTCATCACGAGCATAAAAGTATCTGCAGCAGCACAGCTTGTCAGGAAGCATTCATTGCGTGTATGTGTATGAGTAGGACAGAGATGACACCTGGTGTCTTCCTTAACCCTCTCAATCTTATGTTTTGAGACAGGGTCCTCACTGAGCCTAAAAAACATCAACTTGCAGGCCGGTGGTGCACGCCTTTAATGCCAGTGCTCGGGAGGCAGAAGGCACTGGATCTGAGCTCAAGGACAGCCTGGTCTACTGTGCAAGTTCCAGGACAGCCAGGGACACCCTACCTCAAAAAACAAAAACAAAGCACAACAACAACAACAACAAAAAAAAAAGCCATCAACTTGCTAGACTGGCTGGCCAATTATCTCAGGGATCTGCCCATTTCCTCCCATGGTGCTAGGGTCACAATCCACACCAAGCCAGCTTTTCCCCTGGGCGTGAAGAAGCTGAACTCAAGCCCTCATGCTTACACAGCCAGGCCTTTACCCGTAGAGCCACCGTCCCAGTCCCCAAACACTTAAACCTAAAAGCATATACATTCTCATTCAAAGTGCTTCATGAAGGCTATCTGTCAGCATAGATCAAGGGCCATAAAACTGTACCTACCCTTTGGAAACAATTTGTTTTTAATTTAGCTTGGTTTTTAAAAGTAGGGTCTCACTATACACCCTTGGCTAGCCTGGATCTCTCAAATGTAGACCAGGGACCTCAAACTCATAAAACTCTGCCTGTCGCTGCCTCCTTAGCACTGGGATTAAAGGTGTGTGCTTCCACACTTGTTGGGTTGTTTGTTTTGAGGCAGGGTATGCGCCATCACATCTGGCTTATTAAGTGCTAGAAATCGAACTCAGGATGACCTACATGCTAGGCAAGCACTCTACCAGCTGACCCACACCAGCCTGTAATTACTGTGGTGTTTGTCTGCACAGTGAATGGAGTGGGGGCTGCACGTGCAGACGTCATAGGTCCACTCTGGAGTCAGTCTCTCCTTTCAACTTTACATGGGCTCCTGGGATAGCACAGACCGCCACGCTTGCATGTCAAGAGCTCTTTACCAGCGAAGTCATCTTAACAGACAGTGCTGTTGTTTGAGAAAGAATCTTACTCTGTAGCGCTGGCTTACCTAGAACTCACCCTGTGAGTCCCAGGGACTGAACTGAACTCAGGTCACCAGGCTCAGTGGCAAGAAGCCTCACAGAAAAGAAGCATCTCACCATCCATCCATCCTCTTTCTTGGAATCTGTTCTTCCCCCTTAAACTTTTTTTTTTGGGGGGGGGTGGTTTTCCAGATAGGGTTTCTCTGTAGCCTTGGCTGTTCTGGACTTGCTTTGTAGACCAGGCTGGCCTCCAACTCAGAGATCCGCCTGCCTCTGCCTCCCTGAGTGCTGGGATTACAGGCCTGCACTACTGTGCCTGGCTTTCCCTTAAACTCTTAATTCAGTAAAAATTCACCGGGTTAAAATCCCACCTGAAAAGCCCTCCACCTATTTTTGTTGTTTTTGAAACAAGATCTCTCACTGAACCTGGAGTCCACCCGCTCAGCTAGCTGGCCTTGCCAACCCTCCACTTCCCCCTCCCCAGCAGCAGGCGGGCAGGGGCTAGCTAGCTCTTCAGATGGGTGCTGGGGATGAAAACAAGTGCTTGCATGCTAAGCACTTTTCTCAAATGAGCCATCTCCCCAGCCACAGTCAGGTCTGTTGTTTTGTTTTAATTAGATTTATTCATTTTGTGTGTTTTATTTGCATGAATGTATGTAAGTGCACCACATGCATTCCTGCTGCTTTCTAAGGTCAGAAGAGGCCCCAGGAGCCGCTAGAGCTGGAGTTCTAGATGGCTGTAAACCACCATGTGGGTGCTGGAAGTCAAACCTGGGTCCTCTGCAAGAGCAACAAGTGCTCTTAACAAATGAGCCATCTCTCGAGGCCAAGATAGAGTCTCAAATGGTACCCAATGACGGCCTTCTCCAACTCCCTATGCAGTTAGTCTTGAACTCTTGACCCTCCTACCTCCGCCTTCCAAGTGCTGTGATTAAAGGTGTGTGTTGCCATGCTCGGCTTTGCCCTGTCTTAAAACAAGGAATATACACTGTATATGACAAGGTCTGTAACCGTATTTCATACTTTGAAGCCTTAAGGAAGTGTTATTTATTCAGAAGGTGCCCAAGATGTGCTCTTGGGACTCAATAACCTTAGAAACATTGCTAGTTGGGCATGGCTACACACACCTTTATCCTAGCACAGGGAAGACAAGCAGGTGGCACTGAGTCTGTGTGCCAGCCAAGTCTATACTGTGAGCTCTAGGAAGACAGGGGGAGGGAGAGAGAGAGGGAGGGAGGGAGGGAGGGAGGGAGGGAGGGAAGGAAGGAAGGAAGGAAGGAAGGAAGGAAGGAAGGAAGGAAGGAAGGAAGGAAGGAGGGGGAAAAGGAAAGTGAAGTTTCTTGGAGCTGTGGAGATAGTTCAGTGGTGAAGAGTACTTGCCTTCCTACAGACCTGAGTTGGGTTCCCAGCACCCACATGGCAGCTTACCATCCCCCTCCCACTAGCTCCAGGGGATCTAACACTTTCATCTGGCCTCCTCAGGCACCCACCCACGCCCTGCCACCCTATTCCAAATAAATACAAACTAAACAAATAGACAATTTACAAGAACATGGTTAAAGTTATAATATGCTTAGCTTTTAACTTCCTCTATGTGTGATGTGTCTGATATATTTTTACAGGATGGCTAACACATAATATAATCTATACTCGGCCATTATAAGACAATAAAGATGTTATCAGCAATCCAAGAGACAGGGATATGGCTCAGAGGTAGAACACCTGTCTTACAGGAACAAAGTTGAGTTTAATACTCAACACTACTAAAAAAATGTTTTGTTTGTTTGTTTGACAGGATCTCACTGTATAGCTCAGGCGAAGACTGAATGAGCAAGAGAATGAGAAGGAGCCAAGAAATTAGATTGCTTGAATTAGTTTGCAGCCAAACAGAGGAATTCAGAAGCCGAGAGAAAAGCCAGAATAAGTCAGCTGGGAGAGAAGCTTGAGCCAGAACAGCTGAGTCAAACCAGCCAGCCCAGAGCTCAGTAAGAACCAGAAAGGGTGAGCTTAGTCAGCAGAAAGTCTCAACAGCTGAAAACATTCTAGGTCTAGGTTAAATTATATGGAGGCCAGAAGCTTCCAGGACGAGACCTGAGTTAGCAGACAGAGGCAGTGAGCCTCAGGGACAACGACTGAAACAGGGAATAAAAGCTCCTGTTCCACCCAGCTGTAACTCAGAAAGCCTGCCCTGTGGCAATGGATTTCCCCAGGTAGGCCACCACTTCTTACAGGTTCCACAGCCTACAACAGGATGACCAGATGCAAGTTAACTCCAAACACAGAGCATGTGGAAGACATTCCACATTCCAGCCATCATACTGCTGTTGTTTCTAATGTTTTGGTTGGTTGAGGCAGGGTTTCTCTGTGTAAGAGAGCCCTGGCTGTCCTGGAACTCACACTGTAGACCAGGCTGGCCTCGAATTCACAGAGATCTGCCTGCCTCTGCCTCCCAAGTGCTGGGATCAAAGTGTGGGCCATGGGCTGAAAAGATGGCTCATCGGTTAAGAGCACTGGCTGCTCCTCCAGAAGTCCTGAGTTCAATCCCAGCAACCACATGGTGGCTCACAACCATCTACACCCTCTAGCCCCCTCTTCTGGTATGCATGTGTAAATGCAAATAGCACACGTACAAAAAAAATAAATGAAACCTTAAAAAAAATAAAGGCGTGAGCCATCGCACCCAGCTCTAATGTATTTTTAATTTATGTGTGTTCATGTGTGAATATGTAGATATAAGGGCAGAGGCAAGAAAGGGCGTCATAACCTCTGGAGCTGCAGTTACAGGAGACTGAGCCACGAGATGTGGTACTGAGAACCACACTCTGGAGGATCACCCAAAGCACACTGAACCAAAGTGCCTTCTTCCCAGGACCCTTTATGGCACTGTCACACCTTACTTTTGTTTGGCACTCTCTCTACCTTCCCTGTCCTCATCTCTCCTTCTCCCAATATTCCCTCTTCCACTATTTTTTTTTTTAAGATTTATTCTTATTTTTAATCATGTAGGTCACTGTGGATGTGTGCATGTAAACGCTGGTATCCGTGGAGACCAAATGTATCAGGTTCCCTGGAGCTGCAGTTACAGGTGCTGTGAGCCATCCACTGTGGGTGCTGGGCATTGAACTTGTGTGCCTTGGAAGAACATCAAGTGCTCTTCTTAGCTACTCTCTATTCCCTCATGTCACTTTCGTTTTCGAGACAGGGTCTTTCTATGCAGTTCTTACTGTCCTGGGGCTCCATATGTGGACCAGGCTGGCCTTGAACTCACAGAGATCCTCCTGCCTCTGCCTCCCGATGCTGATGGGCTGGGATTAAAGGCATGCCCCACTGTGCCCATTTTTTTTGTTTGTTTGTTTGTTTTGTTTTTCTCAAAACGGGTTTCTCTGTACAAGCCTTGGTTGTTCTGGAACTCCCCAGGCTGGCCTTGAACTCAGAGATCCACTTCCCTCTTCCCCCTCAGTGCTAGGATTATTCCACTGTAACCACGGTACCTAGACAATATTGCCCAGTTCTTAGCAGCCACCCAAAAACAACTCTGCGTCAATGTTTCATCCTCTGAAAATGAGACAGACTCTAATCACTAACAGCTGAAATATAGAAAGATGGCTATTGAGATGTAGTCTGTGAAACTGCTGCATAACAGAGATGGGTGTGACCCAAGAGTTTTATTGTTTTTATTTTTTTGTCTTCTGAGGAGTAGGAAGGACAATCGGGGTTTCCCAGACTTTCTTGGAAGGCAAGTCGATTACACATGTGCTTCCTTCTAACTGTACTAGCCCTCCACCACAGAACTCTCATCATTTAATTCCTCAGATCTCCACCTGAAATAAGGATCCTTTCCAAAGCCACCACTATCACACTTCATGATGCTGCCCCTTTCTTAGCACATTTTGAAGTACGCTAAAACCCTTCACAGTTAAAGCTACTCCACATACATAAAGATATAAGAAGGCAGGGACCACACCTGTTTTACCATCTGTGGCAGTGCCAAAGCAAACACAGTCAAAGGGCACTCCAAAAACACGGTTAGCTGAGGGAAAGGTCAGGGCTGTGTCTGAAGTCTGATGTGTCAGTATTACAAGAGTTCTAAGAAATGCAACTCTCAGGTTCAAACCCAAACTTAGTGAATCAAACTCTGGTTAGGGAGCCCAGCAAGTCCTCCCTGCTTCATAGTAAACCCTGAGTATCTTAAGTATTCAAAATGCATCATAAAACACACTTGAAAATATAGACTACAAAGCCTTATATAATCATTCAATTATTTACTAAATATATTAAACTACTGTGCAAAAAGTGCCCCTACTAGTAATTCCCCTCACAATGGGCCAGTATCCTCCCTCTTCAGCCTCCCTTACACTCCTACTGCGTGTGCATGTTTGAACAAGCAAGAACCACTCAAGGCAGTTGAATATGAAGGTTAAAAGTTTAAAACACTAATGCCCAATTACCTGCTGCGGTCTGAATGTGCTTCCCCAAATTCCTAAGTCCAATGCCTATTCTAGCGTACAAGATGATGTATAAGGAGGTAGAGCCTAGGCAGAACCCTCTGATTGATACTAGTGCCTTACATAAAGACCCCAGGAGCATCCTTGCTCCTCCCATCATGTGAAGACACTGGGGAAACATGCCATCTATGAACCAGGGCAAAAGTTCCCACTAGACATTGGGCATGGTGATACAGGCCAGCACTTGAGAGGCTGTGGCAGGAAGACACCTTCCAGCTGGAGACCAGCCAGTACATGACAAGCCAGAGCTAACTACTAAGACTCTTCAAAACAAAAAAGGGGGACTCAGAATGGCTCAGCTGGCACAGTCCTTGCCAAGCATGCACAGCTGCACATGAGCCACGTGTTGCGCTCACATCTAAAACCTCAGCACTAAGGAGGCTGAGGCAAGTAGATCAGGAGTTCAATATTGTCCTCCACTACAGAGCGAGTTTTAACCCAGCCTGGGCTACACTGAGGCTTTGTTGCAGGGGAGTAGAAAAAGGAGAGGCCAGGGAGGTAACAGTCAGTATGAATGCCTTCCTAGAAAGCATGAGGACCTGAATCCAGACCCTGAACACACACATGAAAGCTGGGCACGGTGATGCGTGCCTGTACCCTTGGTGGATGCAGGAACAGGCAGGTTCTGAAGTTCACTGGCCAGCCTGGCCAAACAGACAAGCTTCACGCTCAGTAAGGGATTGTCTCAAAAAATTAGATAAATAAGAGGAGTTCAAGACACGGCTCAGCAGTTAAGCACACTTGTTGCTCTTTGAAAGAACCAAAGTTCACTCCCCAGTACCCATCTACAGGCTTACAACCATACACAACTCCAGTTCCAGGGGATCTGACACCCTCTTCTGACCCTATAGGCACCAGGCACACATGTAGTGCAGATCATATACACAGGCAAAACACTCATACATATTAACAGCAACATAAATGTAAGACAATCTCTCTCACAGCATTTCCTACTACACATTCTATTTCTTCCCTCCTTCCAGGCTGTAAACAACTAATCCGTCATGACAAATCTTTTTTTCCTCCCTTCAGAGACAGGGTTTTCTCTCTGTGTAGCCCTGGCTGTTCTGGCACTCACTCGATAGACCAGGCCAACCTCGAACTCTGGATCCAACTGTCTTTGTCTCCCCAGTATGGGAATAAAGGTGTGCACCACCACACCCAGTTTTCATAACACATCTTAAATTTCCTTTTACTCACATTTGTAATGAAGCTTTCTTCTTTCCCAAATGATCCATATAAATTCTCTTCATCTTTTATGCCCAGCTCACATGACTCTTTTGGATCCTGATCCTTTTTGTATACTCACTCATTCTCGATGGGAAGCCCACATTTCCAGAAGCCTAGCAGTGCCCTGTCTTCTCCAGCAAGATGGCCCTTTCGCCTGAAAAGAGCTATCCCTACATTTTACCATATTCCTTTTTGCACCAAATGACCCGTCAACTCACCCTGAGTAGTCTGCTGGGTGCCTCAGATTTCAGTCTGAGACTGTATTTGTCAGGTGGGGAAATGAGAGCATAAATCAAACCATTCAAGTGTCTACCTGAGCTGGGAATGGGGAACAAAGGGAACTAAGTAAGGCCCAGCTGTTTCCAGAATCGGACAGGTTAGCACACAAGACAGTGACAAAAGTGGAGGGGGCAGTCACTGCAGAATGACAGCGTACCAGGGCAGTCACAGTTAGGGGATGTTTACAGGCTAAGCGGCAGCCCAGTAAGTCACTTTCCTGAAAATCAGATGGAGGGAAACAGAACCTAGGAAACTATGATTAATCAGAATGCTTTTTTACTAGAATGTATTATCCCCCCCCCCAGAGACCAAAATTTAGCTTATTGTATATGATGAAACGATGTTTTCAATACATATTGCAAAATACAGGTAACTCAACTCTCTTATAAAACGAACTGTAAAATAAGTAAATAAATAAATAAATATGAACTGTAGTCACAGCCATTTTGAAGCAAAGGAAAATTTGCAGAGAAAGGGTTCCTCCAAGAAAGGACAGAAAGGGCAAAACAAATGCACCCTTCAGAAAGAAGGTATTCGGAAGACTGTCACAATCTGACTGCCAAGCTGATTTTCAGACTTCAAATGCCCTTGGTCTCTGACTCCCAACAGAAACAAATCATTTGTTCTGAGCAACAACTGTCAAGCCTGCAAATTTTTAATTCCCAAACTGTAACTCCACATGTAAACACACTCAAAATAAAAATTTCAAAAACCTTTTTGGCTATTTCGGTCAAAAGGCCAGACGATCGCATAAGGCCACAATATGTAGTCGGTAACACACCACTCAGATTTTCGAAATGACACTTGGTAGTAAAGCTCGCACACTATTCTTCCATACCTTCAATCTCCCCCGCTTCCCCCCCGCCTCCCCCCTCCCAAAAAAAAACAGAAACGGGAAAGAAAGGCTACGAATCTGTACGTGCCCGCCCAACAGCTCCCGGGAAGCAATCGCCTTCAAATTGTTCCTGCTTGGCTCCCTGAAGCCAGCAGAAGGAAATGGGGACAGATGTGCGGGCCGGCGACGGAAGACATCCGACAAGGAGCAGAGGAAACGCGGATGGTCGAGGACCAGGGGGGGGGGGGGGCGGCGGAGATGAAACGGTAAAAGGGGTCGAGGAGAGAAAAGCAAGGAAAGTGCGGGAGCGAGAACTAGGGAGGAAGTGGGGGGGGCTAACGACCGCAGAGGAGAAAGGTAAGATGGTTTTGGAGAAGGGGAAGGGTTAAGGACGAGGGCGGGGGGGCGAGGAGAACGCGAAGGAGGCTGTCACGGGGGGACAAAAGGGTGTCACCGGGGAGGACTGGGATTAA
The DNA here is from genome assembly GCA_010120015.1 of Rhombomys opimus. Taxonomy (NCBI): domain Eukaryota; kingdom Metazoa; phylum Chordata; class Mammalia; order Rodentia; family Muridae; genus Rhombomys; species Rhombomys opimus. The sequence goes on along the minus strand of REGO01000122.1, from coordinate 1,894,001 downwards.
GGGATGGCCCCTGAGGGGGGTCGCTCCTGCCGGTGGATGGGGAAGGCCGGCCGCAGAGGGCGGAGGCCGCGGGTGCGGGACGAGCGGGGAGCCGGCGGCCCGGAGTCCTCGGGCCACCCGGGGGGGTTTGGAGGGTAGGCAGGCCGCGCTGGCTCACCATGGCTGCGTGGGCCTGGTCCTCCGGCATGCAGCCTCGGTCCTGAGAGCGGCGGCGGGCCGAGCCCGAGCCCGCCCCTACGATCAGCCGGCGCGGGGGCTCCAGGAGGCTCGGGTCGGGCAGCGGCTCCGGGCTGGGCCCAGGCCTCAGCCTCGCTCCTCAGAAGCACAGCCCACAGCCGCAGCCGCAGCCGCAGCCGGACCCAAACGCAGGCTCCGCCTCGCTCGCCGCGCCGGCCGCGCCCCGCCCCCGCGAGGCCCCGCCCCACCCGTGCCGGCCGCGCCCCGCCCCCGCGAGGCCCCGCCCCACCCGTGCCGGCCGCGCCCCGCCCCCGCGAGGCCCCGCCCCACCCGTGCCCGCCGCGCCCCGCCCTGCCCTAGAGTAGACTCCCCCCGCCCAAAGCGTCAGCCCTTAAAGGGGACAGCACCCTCTCAGGCAGACCTAGCATTTCTGACTGGAAGAACTTTAAACCTTCCTGGAGACGGCAACGCCTACCTTCATCCTTCAAACTCTAACTTGTGACTCACAGTCATTAATTATGTTGTCACCGTTCGCTGCGTTTTCACCATTCTGTTGCACGATTTTGTTTTGTGTCATTGTGTGATTTTTTTTTTTTTTTTTTTTGAGCCGCACCCTCAGGCCCCAGAATCTCAGTTTTGACTATCTAACTTTCCCTCCCTAACCTCCTGGCCCCTCTAGCTCACTCTCCAATACTCCAGAACTTACTCCAGAACTGAAAGCCGCTGGTTCGCAGCGCAGCCATTCCTCACACTGCTTTCAGCACCTCATTTTAAAAGTTCATTTAGCGCCTGTTGCGCAATGATGAAAATCACCTCCAGTGTTCACTTTCTTTCTCAGTCCCTGCTCTCTTGCCTCTATACAATCAAGAAAGCTCCAGGGGCTGGAAGATGGCTAAGCAGGTAAGAGCTGCTCTTCCAGGGGATCTAGGTTCGCTTACCAGTGCCCACATGGTGGCTCAGAACCACGGATAACTACAGTTCCAGAGGGCGTGACGCCCTCTTCTGGCCTTCATGCAGGCAAAACACCCATACACATATAAAAGAAAGAATAGTAATAAATAAATAAATAAATAAATAAATAAATAAATAAATATTCACTCCTGGAGCTGAAGGGATGGCTTAACAGTAAGGACACTCCTTGCTCTTGAAGAAAATCTGGGTTCAGTTTCTAGTACACCCATGGCAGCTCACAGCTGTAGTCCCAGGCATCCTACCCTTTTTTTTTTTTTTTTCCCCGTTTGATTTTTCAAGACAGGGTCTCTCTACATAGCCCTGGCTATGTAGAACTCACTATGCAGACCAAGCTGGCCTTGAACTCACACAGCTCCTCCTGCCTCTCCCTCTCTTCCTCCCTCAATCCCTCCATCAGGCCCACCCAGAACCTTTTCTGACCCTGAAGGGCACCAGGCATGCCCACAGTGCACACCTGGTTCATGCAGGCAAAACACTCCTACACTTAACATAAGCTAAAAAGTTTTTGTTTTGTTTTGTTTTTTTCCATTCAGGTGTCTCTGTGTAGCCTTGGCTCTCCCAGACTTGCTTTATAGACCAGGTTGGCCTCAAACTCATGGAGATCTGCCTATCTCTGCCTCCCTGCCTGCTGGGATTACTCCCTGAGTGTGCCACCGTGCCTGGATAAATTGAAATGTTTGTTTTGTTTTAAGATTGATTGATTTATTTATTTTAGCTAGATGAGGGCTCTGTGTGCATGTACACCTGCATGTCAGAAGAGAGTGCCACTATAGATGGTTGTGAGCCACCATGTGGGTACTGGGAGTCGAACTCAGGACCTCTGGAAGAGCAGCCAGTGCTCTTAACCTCTGAGCCATCTCTCCAGCCCTGAAATGTTTTTAAAAGCCTCAATCCTAGTGCAGCCAAAGCTTGGGGAAACCCCGAAGCACATTGCCAGGCTGAACGCCTCTCCTGCGGCTGAGCTCATGCTCAGCTAGCACTTGGCTGCACTCTGCTTTGCCAGCCACATATACTTTCCACCTTCCTAGATAGCTGCTCCGAGTCCCTCTCTTCAGGCCTCCCATAATTCCTTTGTGCTCCTTTGACTTGATGGCTTTCAACTCCCTGACAGATTAAATGAACAAAGGAGAACAGCTGTATACATTTCCATCGCTGACAGTGACTTCTAGACCACCTGTAACTCCACTTCTATAGCTTTTCTTTTCTGTAGCCCAGGCTAACCTTGAACATAATCCAGGTTTGCTCCAACTCTCCATTTCCCTACTGTGGTGGTTTGAATAGGAATGGCCCCCATGAACTCATGTGTGTGAATGCTAGGCCATAGGGAGTGGCACTTGGCCTTGCTGGAGTAGGTGTGGCCTTGCTGGAGTAGGTGTGGCCTTGCTGGAGTAAGTGTGGCCTTGCTGGAGTAGGTGTGGCCTTGCTGGAGTAGGTGTGGCCTTGTTGGAGGAAGTGTGTCACTGTGGGGACAGGCTTTGAGGTCTTGGTGCTCAAGCTATGAGAGTGTGGCACAGTCTCCTTCTGCAGCCTGTGGCTCCTTCAGCACGCTGCCATGCTCTCCACCATAAACTAAACCTCTGAGACTCTTTTCTTTATAAGAGTTGCCGTGGTCATAGTGTCTCTTCGCAGCAACAGAGCCCTAACTAAGACACCTGCCTCTACCTCCCACGCGCAAAGATTACAGATTTCTGTCCCCGTGCCTGTCAATGTTGTTTGTTTGGTTTGTGGTGCTGGTGCTCAAACTTAGAACACTGTGGGCAAATGTTCTACCGCTGAACTGTAGAGCCAGTCCTGGACCCCTGTCTTTGTCTTTTAGCTAACAACAAGCCCTTCTCTGTTAGACTGTCTGTGCAGCCAGAATATGGTGCATCAAGCCATCAGCAGCCATGCAGCTCCACAGGCTAGCTTCTGCCCCTTGCTAGCCTGCCTTCCCCTTGTCTGTGGTACTGGGGATTTACCACACTGCTCTGCACGTGCTGTGCAAGTGTTCTCCTCTTGGGCAACATCCTCAGCTGCTCAGACTCTTCTGCTCTTGTGAAATGTCTGTGCCCACTGGACAGTAACTCCCCACTCTGGCTCACCGGCCCATGGCAAGCGCTGTGTGACCTTTTCATGGAGCTTGTTGCACTGCTGGACATAAAGCTGATGACCTTACACTTGCTAGGCAAGCCCCCTATCAGTGAGCCACACCCCAAAAGCTAGCAGAGTCCTGTTTCTTAATCTCTGTGAATCTGTTTACTCTAGGTCAGGTGTGTGTGTGTGTCCAGGGATTGAGCCCCAGGCAGGTCAGACATGCTAGGCAAGTGCTCCACCACTGAGCATGTACAACCCAGATGGTGATGATGACAATGATGTTTTGTTTTGGGGAGACACAGGGTCTTACTGTGTAGCCCTGGCTGGCCTCCAGCACACAGAGCTCCATCCACTTCTGCATCCAAAGTGCTGGAATCAAAATCATGGGTCCTCACACTCTGTTCTTCCTTCTTACTTAAAAATTTATTTTTGGTGTGTGCAGGTGCACTTGTGTGGAGCCCAGAGACTAATGTCAGGTGTCTTCCTCTTTCGTGCTCTACTGTGTGTGTGTGTGTGTGTGTGTGTGTGTGTGTGTATACATGTGTGCCATACAGCATAGAAGTCAAAGAATGTCCTTTGGCAGTTGACTTCCTTTGTCATATGGGACCCAGGTCAGCAGGCTTAGAGGCAAGGCAAGCACCCCTACCACTGATCTCACTAGCCCTGTCTCTTCTCTCTCTCCCTCCCCACTGCTCTCTCGGAGGTTGTATCTCTCATTGAACCGCAAGCTTGGCTAGACTGGCTGGCCTGGGATTTACCTTTCACAATTCCCCAGCATCAGGATGGCACATGAGTACCACAGATGCTGGAGATATGAACACAGGCCTCAGGCTTGTTTGACAGTCACTTTACCAACTGAGTCACCTCCTAACCTACTCTTCTCATTGTTGATGGTGATGATGCAATCTTGTTTACTCCAGGATGTCTTCAGACTCTGTGAAGTTGAAGATGACCTTGAAGATGATCCTTCTGCCTCTCCCTCCAGAGTGTTAGCATAATAGGCACATGCCAACCTGTTCTGTTTCTATGCTGCTGGAAGTCAAACCAAAACCTTCTGCATGCTAGGGAAGCACTCTACAAACTGAGCTATATAATGTGTTCAAAGCCAACTTGGGCTACAAGTTCTAGACCAACCTAGGCTATCAAAGGCAAGACCTTATCTCAAAAAAAAGAAAAAGATAAATAAAAATAAAGACAGGTATGATGGCCCATTCCTTTAATCGAAGCACTCAAGAGGCAGAGGCAATGAGATCCTTGTGAGTTTCAGGGCAGCCTGATCTATATAATGAGTACTAGACCAGCTGGGGCTACACAGTAAGATCTTATCTGAAAAGCCAGATAGTGTGTGGTACATTTAATACCAGCAATCAGGAGACAGAGGCAGACAGATCTCTAGTTCAAGGCCAGCCTGGACTACAGGCTGAGTTACAGGACAGCCAGGGCTATGCTAAGAGATCTTGTCTCAAAAACAAAACAAAACAAAACAAAAATCTTGTCTGAAATCAACAACAAATAATGGAACATGGAGCTAAAGTTGATCTGTAATCAATGAAACCAATTAGACATTCCCAAAAATATAGCTAATGTACATGAAAATACAACACAATTAAGGTAGAATATCAAATCAGTGATGTAGAAGGAATATCTTATGCAGTGTATGGGTACATCACCTGTCAAAAACAAAAAACAAAAACAAACAAACAAACAAACAAAAAACCCCACCTATGGCCTATAGGAAAAGGTAGAATAGAAAGTAGAACATCCAATAGGCAGAGAGGATTCTGAGATAGAGGCAGGTGGGGGAGAGTCACCAGGGGGAAGATGTGAGGAGGACATATACGGAGGACATATACATGGTGCCTAAGCAGAGGTAACCAGCCATGTGGCAAGATGTAGATTAATATAAATGGCTTGTTTTAAGTTATGAGCTAGTCAAAGAAGAGCCTAGCTATATAGCCAAAGTATTTGTAAATCTATATTGAGTTCCACGAGTCATAGTCAAGGAGCTTCGGGCCAGGAGGAAAAACTACCACAATACAGTAAGGAGAAGAAAAAAAAAGAGGAAAGGGATTTTATTTGGTGTTGGAATAACAAGTTGACTACCTAGAAATTGTTGACATGAATCTATACAACATGTTCTTCAGCAAGGTAAACTGAAAAGCAAAAAAAGAAAAGAAAAAGAAACAAAAATATTGGGAGGACAGGACAGCCAGGGCTATGCTAAGAGTTCTTGTCTCAAAAACAAAACAAAACAAAAATCTTTTCTGAGATCAAGATTTTTCATAATCTCAACTTGAAAAACAAGTATTTTTAAATCCAAAACAAAACCTAATTGTAGAGAAAGTTTCGGTTTCTTTAAAAACTCGGTTAGGTTATGCATTTGTTTTCATCCCA
>REGO01000122.1:1856721-1873039 GCA_010120015.1 Rhombomys opimus | reverse complement strand
CTACACAGTCAGTGAGTTCTAGGTCAGCCAGGGCTACACAGTGAAACCCCGTCTCAAAAACAAAACAACAGAAAAAAGGAAAAAGCCAGCACTTGTCCTGGGAGCTCTTTTTTTAACCCTCTACTGCCCTCTACTGCTCAGGTGGTCTCATTCCATGCCAGTTTAATTTCGTAGACATGAGTAAGGAAAAAGCAGTGCTTGACTTTGTAGTGTCGTCACCGAAGCCCGCTCTATTCTTATTGCATTTTCTCACGGTTTGGGGCATCCAGCCCAGGGGCTTGCACATGCCAGGCAAACGTTCTACCACTGAGAGGGACCACAACCTATTCCTCTGTTCTTGACCCTCTCACCGGTGTAGAAATCATTCTGGTGGGACACAGGATTTCAGGGCACTCCAAGCATGGCAAGAAACATTTCTGCAACAGTAATTACTCTGAGCCAGGCACCATGCTAAGCACATGGCACGCGCAGTTTTTAGCCACAGTGACAGGTGGGAAGAGATTTGTGTTTACAGAACAGGAATGCACTCCAAGCTCACAACTTAATAAATATGGCACTGGAAGTCTTACCTTTTGCCTAGTTTTGTTTGTTTTTGTTGTTGTTGCTGCTGCTGCTGCTGTTTTGAGACAAGGTCTCACTACTTAACTCAGGTTGGCCTCAATTTAGTATATAGTTAAGGATGACCTTGAAGAAAAATAAGAACAGGAGGACAGTGGTGCCAGTCAAGGCTCTCCTTTTGCTTTGCGAATCCTGTGTGTTGAACTCACATTGCCAGGCTTGGTGGCAAGTGCCTTTACCCTGCTGAGCCATCTTACTGGCTCCTCATCCTCCTTTTCCTCCTCCTTTTCTCCCTAGCACAGGGGACTGAACCTAGGACCCTGAACATGATAGGCAAGAGTTGTCCCACGGAGCTCCATCAGGGTGAGATGGTGAGTCAGCTAAGATCTGTCTCCCCTCCAAAGCTAGTCCATTCATAAGACAGAACACAGCAAGCAATGTGAAACACTGAGAAAGAAGCTTCTAGACATATTTTGGATTGGTGTAGCAGTTTTATCTGTCAAACTTGACTGAGAGGATAGGATGAAATTCCAAGGGCCTTGGAGGTCAGGCTAGAAAGAGGGGTAGGCTCAAAACTAAAGGTCCACCCCTCCCATCTTGGGGTATGTGTTCTAAAGGCTCCCCCTAGTGACGAGAGATATAAACAAGAGGAAAAGAACATGGGTACTGGATGTGGCCGCTTTCATCTTTAACAGTACTCATAGGCTGAGCTAGGAGGTGTGTCACTGTCTCAAATTAAACGTAGACCTGAGCCACACAGTGAGAGTCTATGTCAAGGAAAAACAACTGAAGAAACCATATGTAAAAGCGTCATACTACCTTGAAATGTCAGTTTTTCTCAGAGGCTTTGGAGTACAGCAAATCTGTGCTATCCTGTGAAAGATGTCACGGAATTGCTTTTAAAACCGTGACCCCACTCCCAGGCGGCCTTTCGCTCTCCCCCTCCCCCAAGAAGCCTCTTCTGTCAGATCTGTTGCACGGTGTGACTCTGTGGCGGCGGTCCTTGGCTTCAATCTGCCAAGGTGCTGTCGCGCTGCCTTCTCCTAACACTCGCTATCACCACCATCGCTAGCCTCCCTACCGCTGCTGTGTCCTATAACGTTGATGATCCCGACGGGTCTGGAAAGGATTCCGAGACAAGTGCATCCCGTGGCAACGGCGGAGATTTATCCACGTCGATCGTTCCAGCCGTGCGGGACACACAAGGTACTCAACACGCTTTCCCGATGAACTTCAAGCTCCTCCTACGAGGAGGCGAACACCCGGGCGGGAGCGTCCGGGGAGGAAGCCGCAAGGCCGTCGGAGGACGACAGCGGCGCAGAGGCTGCCGGGAAGGGGTCAGGACGGCGGAGCGCCGAGGTCACGCAGGCCGCCGGCACGCCCTGCCCCCCGGGCCGGCCCACGTGGTCGGGGGCGGAGCCGGCGCGCTCCGTGGGAGCCGGCGCCATGGCGGGCTTGGTTGACTTCCAGGACGAGGAGCAGGTGAAGTCCTTCCTGGAGAACATGGAGGTGGAGTGCCACTACCAGTGCTACCGCGAGAAGGACCCGGACGGTGAGCCGGGGAGGGGCGCGAGCGTGGGGCGGGGGCAGGCGCGGTCACGTGGCGGGCGAGCGGACGCTCGAGGACGCGGCCGGGGACCCCGCCGGGCTGTGGGCGGGGCTGCGGCGGAGGGGGCGGAGCTCTCGGGCGAGACCCGCCGTAGTCCGGAGTAGGGCCGGAGAGGCTGCAGTGAAACTGACCCCCGGCGTGCACGCGGCGTCTTTGGGGGGAGTCGGTTAGCGCGCACAGGAAGGAAAGAAGTGAAATACGGGATGGTGGTCAATGCGAGCCGTATTCGCGGTCGTGCACCTGAAGGTCCAGCGCTCGGGAGGCCGAGGCGGGAGGATCACTTTGAGCTTGGCAGTTAGGGACCAGCCTGGGTTGGATAGTGACACCCCGCCCAGGTGGAAAGGGAGGCTGGAGTGATGGCTCAGCCGGGCAGCTGCAGACAGATGCACGTGGGCAGTGCTTTTTAAAAAGTGAGTCTTAGCACCGCCCTTCTAAAGAGATGTCTGAGTTGGTAGCTTACTTGTGATGTTTTTCACTGTGGGATGGGGACTGAACCAAGGGCCTCCCGCACTGTAGGAGAGTAGTGTGCCCTCAGATGCACACAGTGCCGGCCCATTTTTTCCTCTTAAAAACACACTTCTGTGGTTTATAGTTTATAGTATCCGTCTCTCCGCGATGGGCAGGCCTCTTCACGTTCCCAGCAACATCAGAGACCACTTCATGCTCCTTCACGTGACCTTGAACTCCTCCTCTTCACCTTGGGAGTGCTGGGGTTACAAGCATGCGCTTGCATGCCTGGTTTAAGAGTATATATATTAGCTGGGTGGGGTGCTGACCGCCTGTAATCCCAGCACTGGGAGGCCAGCCTGGTCTCTACAAAGCAAGCCCAGGAGAGCCAAGGCTACCCAGAGAAAGAAACCCTGTCTCCAAAAACCAACCAACCAAAGGGTATAAATATTAAGAGAGCAATGACAGTGTTCCCAGCTGTGTATCTGGTACATACTTCATACATGGGGTAGTTATACGTGTGTGTTCAAATATTTGTTGGCTGAGAATGAATGAGGACTGGTCTTTGATGTTGCTGGGAATGCTCAAAGGGGCTGGCTAGAACCGGGACACCCCGGGAGGGGAAACCTATTTCCCCTGCTTTGGTAGCTTCCCTTCCTGATTTCTGGGCTAAGGTTTCCAGCCAGACCGGGGAGTAATGTCTCATTTCTGGGTTTTTGCTCCCAGAGTTGCCCACTGACCCTCTTTGGTCTCAGTGTTGTTCTTATAGACTGCAAAGCTAGCAAAGTGTCAGTCGTTGGGAGTCAGCTAGTGTTTGGGCCAGGCTGATAGGGGGGTCAGGACTGGCAGTGGTAGAGTCGCTCTGGGGTCAGTCGTCCTGGTCTATCCATTGCTGGCCAGGGGGAGACATGGCCCCTTGTGGGGGGGGGGGGGGGGGCGGCTGGACACCGTGCACTTCTGTGTGAAGTCTGCTTGCCACACTTGAGGAGCTAGACTGGATCCGACTGCGCCTGCGCCCCTGAACAGCCGAGGGCAGCATGAGTAACTGTCCCCCCCTCTAGGCTGCTATCGGCTGGTGGACTATCTGGAAGGAATCCAGAAGAACTTTGATGAAGCTGCCAAGGTGCTGAAGTTCAACTGTGAGGAAAACGGGCACAGTGACAGCTGCTACAAGCTGGGGGCCTATTACGTGACTGGAAAAGGTGAGGAGCAGCAGGGTTCACAGGCGTGGGGGACAGTGCTGTGCGCCGAGTGCAGGCGGGGTCAGCAGAGAGGGAGTGGAAGAGCACGGCCCTTTAGGTGAAGCGGCCTTTGGGGTTCCTAGCTAGTTAACTTTTTTCTTTTTCTTTTTTTTTTTTTTCCACAAAATTACATTACTGCCGGGCACTGGTGGCGCACGCCTTTGATCCCAGCACTTGAGAGGCAGAGGTAGGTGGATCGCTGTGAGTTCAAGGCCAGCCTGGTCTACAGAGTGAGTCCAGGACAGCCCTGGGTACGATACTCAGAGAAACTGTCTCAAAAACAAAAATTCCATTACTTACTCATTTGTTTTGGTGTGGGGCAGGCGTGTGCCATGGCCTGCACGTGGAGATCAGAGGGCAGCTTGAGGAGTTGGTGCTCTTATTCCATTGTGTAGGTTCTGGGGATTGAACACAGTCCTCACCCTTGGGAGCAGAAAGCCACTTATAGGGGACCGTGGCTCAGTGGTTAAGAGCACTGGCTACTCTTCCAGAGGACCCACGTTCAAACACCAACACCCGAATGGCAGTTCACAACTGTCTGTAACTCCAGTTCCCGGAGACCTGACACCCTCGCACAGGCATAAATGTAGGCAAAACACAAATATAAATAAAATTAAAACATCAGAGTTGTAGGGTATTCTTCTGTGCTGTTAAAAAGTTCTCCAACTAAGCTAGGTAGGGTCTCCTGCCTATAATTGTGGTAATTAGGAGGCTGAGGTTAGCCTAAGCCACAGAGACCATGTTTCAAGCAAACAAATTAAGTGAAACCAACCAAAAAAGCGGGGGGTGCAGAAAGCTGATTCTATTCGTGATTTTCTTTTTAAAGACAGGGTTTCTTTACAGAGCCCTGTCTGTCCTGGAACTCATTGTGTAAGGCTGGCCTCAACCTCACAGAGCTCTACCTGCCTCTATCTTCTGAGCGCTGGATTTAAAGGTGTGCAACACCAGGTCCAGCTCAAACTTTTTTTTTTGTTTGTTTGTTTTTTAGAACTGCGTTTTATAGTAGCTTTGTTGGCTGTGGTGTCTGGAGTCATCTGAAAGGATCGATTGAGAAAATGCCTCCATAAGATGAGGCTGTAGGCAGACTGTAGGTCATTTTCTTAATTAGTGATTGATGTGGAGGGCCCAGTCCATTGTGGGTGCTGCCACCTCTGGGCTGGTGGTCCTGGGTTCTCTAAGAAAGCAGGCTGAGCAAGCCATGGGAGCAAGCCAGTGAGCAGCACCCCTCCGTGGCCTCTGCATTGGTTTCTACCTTTGGGTTCCTGTCCTACTTGAGTTCCTGTCCTGACTTCTTCAGTGATTATTCCATGGAAGTGTAAGGCAAATAAACCCTTTCCTCCCCAGCTTGCTTTTGGTCATGATGCTTCTTCACAGCAGCAGAGACCCTGACTAAGACACTGGCCTAGAATTTAGTTTGTACTCCAAGCTGGCCTGGAATGTTCAGGAGCCTCCTGGCTCTGCTTCCTGAGTGAGAAATTACCGATTAGGCCCAACAAGTATCCCAGCTTCGGCGTGTCCCAGTCTGCATGCTGGGAGAAGTAGAGTCTCACTTGCTGTGCTTGGGTTGCAGATTGAGATCCTGTCTCGGAATTCAAAAGAAAGAGAAAAGCAGAATGAGAGAAACAGTTCCTGTTTCATAGGATCGTTGTGAGGGATAGATAGATGGTACAGTATCGTTTTGAAACGCCTGCTTGGGGAGATCACAGACCAAGAATACAAGAAAATAAAGAACACAAGGCCAATAACGAGTCCCTTATCTGCTAGGGACAGAGAGCAGAAGGCACTCTCCTCCTGAATTGAAGCAGGGTGGGTTCCTGAAATCTAGCTCACAGTTACATCACACCAGAAGCTTGGGAGGGTGGAGTGGGTGTCAGGGGTGGGGGGTCAGTTTGTTAAAACAATTGGTTTTATGTTGTAACTGTAGCTCCAGGACGTTTGACTTCTGACCTCAGCACCAGGCACACACAGTAGCGCGCTCGCGTACACAGGTAAAAACGCTCGCGTAAAATAAATAAAATATAAAAGTAAAATACGGTGCTGAGTAGTGGTGGCCTCTGCAGGCACCAGGCATGCGCGTGATACACAGACAGGCCTGCAGGCATTCTCCTGCACACAAAAAACACATTCAGAGGGAGGGGCGTCTGGAAGGAGAGGAGAGGGGAGTGCTGGGTAGTCCCAGTATTTGGAAGGCAGAGACACGTGTATATCTCTTGAGGCTAGCCTGGGCTACATAGAGAGCTCCAGGACAGCCAGAGCTGTATAATAGAGACACCCTGCCTCAAATAAAAAGAAAAGGAGAATCCAGTGCCCCTTTAAAAGAGCATTTATTTATGTGTATCTGTTTTGTCTGTGGGCATGTGTGTACCATAGCCCATATGTGGAGGTCAGAGGGCAACTGTTAGGAGTCAGTTCTCTACCGTGTCAGTCCCAGGAATTGAACTGAGGCGGTCAGGCTTAGCAAGCACCTTTACCCAATGAGCCATCCTGCCAGCCCCGCAATGAGTGTCTCTTACGCTCTGCACTGGAAAGTCGTGTTTTTCATTTCTATTCCATTCTCTCTATTAGAAGTAAGTCACTTCATCACTCTCATGAATGAGAAGGACTTGAGTTCCAGTCCTTGTCAGATACAGTTGTGCGTCTCATCAAGCACTCAAGAGTTTAAGGCCAGCATGGGCTACATGTAATAAGACTGTTTCAGAAAGAACAAATAAAAACCCAGAACCGTGAATAAATAAAAAAGTAACACCCCTTTTTCCGACAACTTTATGTAGCTTAGGTGAGCTCAAATTTTTGACTCTCCTGCCTCTGCCTCCTCAGTGCTGGGTTGATAGGCATATACCACCGTTCCCAGATTGTGTGTCATTTCTTTGTTTTTTAGTGTTTTAGGAGTTTTGTTTTGTTTTGTCTTGTTTGAGACAGGGTCTTGCTATTTTGTAGCTCTGGCTGTCTCGGAACTCAGAGATCCCCCTGCCTCAGCCTCCCAAGTGCCAGGATACAAAGGCGAGCGCCACATACTTTTAAAAGTCTGTCCTGGGAGATTAGTCCCTGGAGATTTGTGGGGTCAGAGTCCTTAAGAGCTCCAGATCACACACATCCTTCCATACACTTCAAACCATTTCTAGGCCGAGCTCGCTAACACAGTACAAACACTGATATAAACAGTCATTGTATCCTGTGCTGCTCTGGGAATACTGGCAGGGGAAAATCCATACATTTTTAGCACAGACATCTTTTTTTCTAGAATATTTTCAGTCCATGGTTGGCTAAATCTGCCTGCAGCTGCTCTCTGGTTTGAGTCTGATTTGATTCCATTGTAACTAATGGAATCTGCATATGCAGAACTCATAAATATGTAGGGCCAACTGTATATTTAGATTGAGGAACATTCCGTGGCTTATTCTGAAATGCTGTGTTCTCACTGTAGCTCCGTGAGGTGATCTCTCTGCTGAGTTAACATGTGTCTTCCTGTCTTGGCTTCCTGGAAGATAGCATGCAAATCAAAGATCCCATGGCTGCCTGGCTGGCTACCCTCCTCCACATGGCTTTAGCTACAGGACATGACCCAGGGATTGTTAGCCACAAATAGGTTCAGCCCTGGCTGGGGGTGGGGTGGTGATTTGCTCCAGGGCCATTGCTGGGAATTGAACCCTAGCCCTCTACCTTGTTAGACAAAAGCTCTACCTGAGCTGTCTGCCCAGCCCTTAAATTTACTTTTTCTTTGTTTTCTGTCTTTGCAGGTGGCCTGACTCAGGACCTAAAGGCTGCTTCTGCCTGCTTTCTGATGGCTTGTGAGAAACCAGGAAAGAAGTCTGTGGAGTCCTGTCACAATGTTGGACTCCTGGCACATGACGGACAGGTCAATGAGGATGGCCAGCCTGACCTGCAGAAGGCCAGGGACTATTATACCAGGGCTTGTGATGGCAGCTTTGCAGCTAGCTGCTTCAACCTCAGCGCCATGTTTCTGCAGGGCGCCCCCGGCCTTCCCAAGGACATGGGTCTGGCATGTAAATATTCAATGAAGGCCTGTGACCTGGGCCATGTCTGGGCCTGCGCCAATGCCAGCCGCATGTATAAACTGGGGGATGGCGTTGACAAGGACGAGGCCAAAGCCGAAGTACTGAAAAATAGGGCCAGGCAGCTACACAAAGAACAGCAGAAAAACGTCCAGCCTTTAACGTTTGGGTAACGGGCAGCCCGCTCTCCCAAGCGACAGACAGCTTGCTGGCACCTCTTCTGTGAGGCCAGATGAGGAGCCCCTGGAGGTCGGTCAGTGCCTGCCCGGGTGGGGGAGCTGGAAGTGTGTACTTTTAGTAAACAATCCTTTGTGTTACTCTGAAGACACCCACACTTGTGGGGGGTTCTTGATTTCAAAACTGGACCTCTGTAAAATAGTAGACTAGAGCCATAGATTCGGGGGGGGGGGGCTGGGGAGACAAGCGCAGTTGGGAAATTTAGCAGCCACAGGCCTAAAAAAAAATTCAACCATCATTATCACTTTAGTCGGAAAAGCTTGAAAATCTGAAAGTATCCTAATTTGCATAACAGAGGACTTAAACAGCCAGGCAGTCACGACTGCCGCCCTCTGCCTTACGTAACCTAACCGACCTAACCGCGGCGCGGGCTCCCTGCCTTTCCAGTCAGACCTTCAAGGCAAGGTTGAAGGTGGCTATGTTAAGCCGGGGCCTCCTCCAGGCAGCGGTCACAGCGAAAATTAGCCTCTTGGCTGCCTCTGCTGCTCTGGGGAAGACAGCTGACTCTCCGGCAGCCCCAGCTAGGAATCTGTGACACCTTGGCACAGAGTTGACCACCGAGCAGACTCGTTTTCTTTTTTCTGATTTTTTTTTTTTAATGGTCTTTGTGGGGCCTGTGTTGGCCTTAACCTCCCACCCGCCTCAGCCGCTGCAGTGCTGGGATTACAGGCGGGTTAACCCCTGTGCCAGGCACAGCTGAGCGTGTGAAGCGGTCCAGATGAGGAAGTTGGTTCAGCTGATTTCTAGCCCATTACGCACCGTTCTCCAGACCCTGGCGGGATGGGCTGTCTCCGTCATGGTGGCTGTGCATTTGTCTTTTTTGCCTTTGTGTGTGCTTACCTTTTTAAGAATTTTTCCCCTTCTATTGTCTCTCTACTTGCCACCAGGGGGCGAGCTTGCCCTTTTCCTGTGGTTACTGGACCATATCTGTCACTACCCTGGTCCCTTTCCCAGCTGGCAGCTAGTTGCTTCAGAAGGAAGGCTTACCTCTGAAGGCTGTAAGACAGCCAGCTGCCTTGAGTTGATACAGAAGAGGGCTTTTAAGAGACATCAAGTTTGCTTTTAAAATGCCTTGAAAATAGTGTTTGCTGTGATTGAACGCCATAGGCCAACAAGCGTGGGGAAGATACTAACCATGGGGACTGTCCCTAAAAACCATATGGAGTCTTCCGCTCCGCAGCCTGAGGCCGCACAGCGGAAGGAGACAACCGAGGGAAGAGTGCAGTTGTCCTCTGACCTCCGTGCAGGAGTGCACACACAGTAAATGAACACAAGTAACAGAAAATGTAAAACGGAAGGCAAATGACCTGCTTAGAAGATAACCAAGCCCTGTGTGGTTTCGGAGGCAGAGACAGCCTGGTGTCCACTGAAAGTCCCAGGGGTACGCAATGAGACCCTGTCTCAGAGAAAGAAAAGATACAGACATGGCAGATGTGTGGCTGAGGCGTCCCCTGCAGCATGGGGTTGAGCACACTGCTGTGCCTAGGGGGGCCAACCTAACAAATGGCAGGGTGTGCAGCGGCAGAGATGGGCATCGCTCACGGGAACAGGAGATGGCGCGGGCACTTGGGAAGACAGCTGAGCGGTATGGAACCAGACTGGACATACAGCGTCTTTTAGCAATCTTGCCCGTTTATAGTACCCAGGGGATTAGAAATATGCTCATACAAAAACCAGCAAATGAGTTTGTTTTTTTAACAGCCCTCCTTAAAATTGCCAAAACTTGGAAGCAAGGAAGGTATCCTTCAGTACAGAAAAGGGTGAATGGGACACCCAACAACGGAGTGTCCAGTACAAAAGAAGACATGAGTCACAAAAGATGTTGAGGAAGGGCCAATCTACAGGGTTTCTCTTGAGTTTAACTGTATGATACTGGTTTTCTCAAAAAGGGAACGCCCACCTTTGTCCTAGCGCTCGGAAGGCTGAGGCAGGTGGATCTCGAGTTGGAGGTCAGCCTGGTCTACAGAGGGTTTTACAATAGCCAGGGCTACACAGAACAACCAAACAAACAAAAGTGAGACAGGTTGGAGCCTGCAGCGTGCCTCAGTGGTAGAGCGCTGAGTTCCTGGGCTTTGTAGGCTCCTGCACTACAGTTCAACAATTTGAGGTGGCAGACAGCAGCCATGGCTCAGCAGGTAAGAGCACTCGCTGCTGTTGTGGGGGACCTGAGTCTGGTTCCATCACCCACATGGTGGCGCAGAGCCTCCTAACTCCAGTTCCAGGGGACCTGATAACCTCTTTGGCCTCTGCAGACAGTAGGCATGTACACGGAACACACATACACACAGGCAGAAGTCTTACACAACATCAAATCCTAAACAGTTCACATGGTAGCATGGCTAGAGAACATTTTTTTAGGGTCAGAGTACCATTCTGTATGGTACTGTTGGTGGTAAATACAGGTCACAAGCCATTATTCAAATTGGTAAAATGTGAACTGAGTGAGCCCTAAAAGTGAGCGAGGATCCTAGGGCCCATGTGTCCGCCTGTGCCTTCTGCTGAAGCTGTCGAAGCTGTTGCCTGTAAGGGCTGGGGGTTTTGTATATGAGAAGTTGCTGTATTGTCTCAATTTTGATGTGAACCAAAAGCTCTAAGAAAATATATTTAAAACAGAATCACCAAGAAACTGCCTCACACCCAGCAGGAACACTGCTATTAAAATAAATGTCAAGTATAGAAAAATTGGGACCCTTACGTATTGTTGTTGGGAATGTGAAAGTTTAGAAATAAATTGACTCTCATTTTATGAAATTGCCCGTAAAGGTCTGTGACTATCAGCACAGCAGAGAAAGTGCCTGGCCTTTGGGTCTTATGGGTGTGTGTGTGTGCAGTTCTGGATTAGTCAGAGGCAGATTAAGCCTATGCACCTGACACTGAGAAAAATAGGAAAGTTTAAATTAGCCCTGTGAGCCAGTAGTTCCACTTCTGGACACATACCTGCAGGAACTGAAGGCTGGCTCTCCCAGGACTTCTTTGTAGCCTATGTTCCTCAGCCAAAGATCCAAGCAACCTGAATATCAGGGAGTGAAAAAAAACAAAACGAAACAAAACAGGATGCCGGTACACAAAGGGATATAAGCAGCCGTGAGAAGAGGATTCTGATATAAATAGAGGAACAGACACTGCTAAGTGAAATAAGCCAGTCGCAAAAAAACGTCAGTGTTGTATGTGCCATTCGTAGAGAGTTCAGAAGTGAGCATAGAGGTTTCAGGTTTCTAAGACAAAAGAACAGCCTCTGTTGCTGGCTCGTGGTTGCAAGACATTGTGTACTTGACTAGAGCTGTGTGTGCACACATCTGTAATCCCAGCATTCCATGTGCAGACAGGCAGTCCTGTCTTTGAAAAAGGAAACCCAGCAAACCTTTCCTCTACATTCAGATGTGGTTGATATAGCAAATAGTATCTGTGTCTTAACACAATTTTAAACTATGCTTTTTTTAAAGACCAGGTCCCACTACGTAGCTTTGGTTGATCTGGGTCTCCATTTAGACCAGATTTGTCTTGAGCTCAGAGATTTGCCTGCCTCTGCTTCCCAACCTCTGGGAATAAAGTCAGGTGCCGCCACATCTGGCCAATATTTGTTTGTTTTTTGAGACAGGGTTTCTCTGTGTAGCCTTGGCTGTCCTGGCTCACTTTGTAAACCAGGCTGTCCCCAAACTCACACAGATCTGTCAGCCTCTGCCTCCTGAGCGCTGGGATCAAAGGTGTGCGCCACCACTGCCCAGCTGGCTGATATTTTTTAAATGCAGAGTTTGAATGTTTTATCATAAAGATAGTATAGGAACTGGCAAGGTGGTTCAGTAGGTAAAGCCTGTTGCTGCCAAGCGTGACCCCAGGATCCACACAGTAGGAAACAATGTTAAAAGGGGTGGGTGGGGCTGGAGAGATGGCTCAGTTCTTAAGAGCAGCCTCTGCTCTTCCAAAGGCCCTGGGTTCAATTCCCAGCACCCACATGGCAGCTCACAACTGACTATAACTCTGATTCCAAGGGTTCTGACACCTTCACACTAATGCACATAAAATAGAATTAAATAAGTTATTTTTAAAAAGGGGTGAGCGGGGATTGAGGATTTAGCTCAGTGGTAGAGCGCTTGCCTAGCAAGCGCAAGGCCCTGGGTTCGGTCCTCAGCTCTGGGAAAAAAAAAAAAAAAAAAAAAAAAAAGACAAAATAATAAAAAGGGGTGAGCGGAGAGATGGGTTAGGGGTTAACAGCACTGGGTGCTCTCCCAGAGGATCCTGGTTTGATTCCCAGCACCCACACGGCCGATTACAACTGTCTTGTGCCCTCTTCTGGCCTCCTTAGATGCCCATACCCGCATGTATACGCACAGACATAATTTTTTAATTTTGTTTTTTTAACGTTTTTGTGTTTGTGTGTATTTTGCCTGCATTTATGTCTGTCTATGCAGCACTCGTGTACTGTTACCCTGGAGCTGGAGTTGCAGGTAGTTCTGAGCCACCAAATAGGCTCTGGGAACTAAATCGGGTCCTCTAGAAGAACAGCAAGTGGTTTGTTGGTTTGTTTGTTTGTTTGTTTGTTTGTTTTTGGGAGGTGGGTGAGACAGGATTTCTCTATGTAGTCCTGGCTGTCCTGAAACTCGGTAGACCAGGCTGGCCATGAACTCAGAGACCCACCTAGCTCTCTCTCTCTCAAGTGCTTAAAAGCAGGAGCCACCACTGCCCAGCTGCAACAGGTACACCTAATGACTGATAACAGCTCTCCAGCCCCCAAACCAAAACTTGAATATTATATTTGGGGCTGGAGAGACGGCCAGCGATTAAGAACACATACTGCGTAATTCTCAGCCCCCCATGTCAGTCAGCTCACAGCCTTTAATTACAGATCCAGTGGATCCAGGGGAACCTACACTCCCTACACATAACCTACACATAATTCAGTTTAGCTCTTCTTAAAGGTAAGAATTGGTCCAGCACTTGCGAGGGAGAGGCAGAGTAGATCTCTGTGAGTTAGAGGCCAGCCTGGCCTACAGGGTGAGTTCCAGGACAGCCAGGGCTGTTAGAAAAAAAAAAAAAAAAAGACAAGACTGGAAAGACTGCTCAGTGGTTAAGAGCAGTTGCTGCTCTTGCAGAGGACATGGGTTAGGTTAGTGCCTTAGGCCATCGCTGGCTTCGGTCCCAAAGGGGCCAATGCCCTCTCTGATCTCTGAAGACACCAGGCACACACACGGGGTGCACGCATGCATGCAGACAAAATATATACATAAAAATTATAAATTTTTTAAACATTAAGAATTTATTTAAAAATAATAAACAACTTTCCATGAATACAGGCGTTCTTTGGCACAATACTGTCAGTTAAATCAGACCTTTTCAAAGCCCAGTGTGATGGTGCAAGCTTCTAATCCCAGCTGGGGAGGCAGAAGCAGGTGGCTCAGAATTCAAATCCAGACTGGTCTACAGAGCAAGTTTCTGGACTACACAGAAAACCCTTTCTTGAAAACCAAACAGAAAAAAGAAAAAGAAGCAAATCCTATCTTCTCAGTTAAACAATGGCTTTTGCGATTCTGAGGAGTAAGTGTACTTGATTGTTGGGTACTCACTCTCTTTCATGGAGTAATTCCCACCGAGGACCTGGGGAGCCTACGTCATTAGGTCACGTCCTGAGACGGAGCTGGGAACAATAGAGAAGGCTGGCTGTCAAAATGTTACATGCCAAGCCAGATGTGGAGTATGCTTGTAATCCCCAGGCTCTGGAGACTTCGGCAGGATGATTGCATTCCAAGCCATCCCAGGCTTCATAATGAGGCCCTGTTCAAAAAAAAAAAAAAAAAATTCCAACGTGGGACGCATGGTGGCTGTGGGGCCTGCTGAGGAGCGGGAGACGGGAGGGTGGGGAAGAGATTGAGGCAGCTGGATAAGCAAACTTTAGATTACAGTCGAGCATGAATTTAAAGAGAAACATAAATCTTAGCCTGGGCGATTCCAAGGACAGTGGGAGCCATTCATACCGGTTTGACGCTTGTGTGAAGGGCTTGAACGAGAAACAGCTGTTTGCAGGTTTTCACGATAAATATGTATTTAAAGACGAGTGCTTTTTTTTTTTTTTTTTTTTTTTTTTTTTGGTTTGTCTTATGAAATTGCCTGAAAATCTTTGTGAGGAGCAGACAGGGCAGAAGGGCTCCTGCCTTGGTGACATGCAGGTGTGTGCCATTCTGGATGAGCGAGACAGACTAACCCCTTAGGGCACCTGACAAGAAAAGAGAAAAAAAAAAAAACAGGTTAAAAAATAATTGGTTTAGGGCCCGTCCTGGGGAAAGGTGTGGCCCCAACCCAGACGGTTGGAGTTCAGTCCCCGGAGCCCTCATCAACATGACGACGGACACCCGCTCCAGGCCCCTGCGTGCTTCTGGAGCATGCGGGTGCCCGTACACACGATGGTGGTGGTGATGACGAGAGCTCAAGTCCGTTTTTAGAAAGCGTTGGCCTCCGTGCTTCCTTTGCAGCGTAGGTGTTCCCCCGGGGTGCGGGGGGCCTCGTGGGCCCAGACTGCAGTATTTAGGTCCAAAGGGCCTGTATGAGTTTCTACTCTTTGTTCTGCATTTCATTTCGTTGACCCTCTGACCTTGGACAAGTTGCCCAACCTTCTGTGTGCAGGTAGATAAGGAAGCCTTCTCCCAGGTTTGGGGGACGA
The DNA here is from genome assembly GCA_010120015.1 of Rhombomys opimus. Classification (NCBI taxonomy): domain Eukaryota; kingdom Metazoa; phylum Chordata; class Mammalia; order Rodentia; family Muridae; genus Rhombomys; species Rhombomys opimus. The sequence goes on along the minus strand of REGO01000122.1, from coordinate 1,858,282 downwards.
TTAAGCAAGAGCCCTTACCGTAAAATGACTTTGAAGGCAGATTCTTCGGTTAGATTATTGGTTCTTGCCCCGTGGTGTTGGCTTCTGTGGAGTCTAGCTTTTAAAGCAGCCTGACATGGTTTTACTCTCCGGGGAGCAGAGGAGGAGGCTTTCTGCGGGGTTTGATGGCAAAGAGCAGCTGCAGGCCGTGGGCCCGGGGCAGGGGGCTCGGGCGTAGGCCTCTCCTTTCCCTGCACCTGCCGGGGGCTCAGGGAAAGCTACTCCCAGCTGTTGCCCTCCGAGGGCCTGAGGAGAGCTGATTGAGTTTCAGTCCCTGGATCGGGCCCCCCTACTGTTCAGATGGGAAAAAAATAATAATAATCCTTTGCCCAACGTGTCTCCCTCCCCGCCCCCACCATGCCAATTCCTGCCACTGCATTTAGCCAGCTCGTTCCTCACTGGGTTTCTGCATCCATCCGGGGACTGCCTGGAGTACCTGCACTGCCACCCAGCAACAAAAGAGGCCAGTGCACACATGCCGACCGTGGGGTGGATGTGCCCGTTAGCTGCTGACAGTCAGTACGCCGTGTACACAGGCGCCATTCTGTAGACCTAGAATAGATACATTCTTCACTTGTCGCCATGAATGAGATGAGAAAGAAGCCACGGAAATACCCAGGTGGCCTATGCTGGGGTCTTTCCTGGAACCCCTTCCCTCTCTGCTCTCCCGAGCTGGAAGGCTGCGCGCCCCTGCAGGCTGCAGCAGCGGTGGCACTCTGCCCGCGTGCTCTTCCGCGCGCAGCTTCCATCCGTCAGAGCGCTGGTGTCGCTGGCTGGCCTCTCGAGTTCTGGGGGAGCAAGGGATCCGGTCGGTTCTGTCTCTACCCTCGGAGACCTGAGGGAGGCCTTCAGTGGCTGCTTGCCGAGACAGATCAGACCTAGGCCCCTCCTCAGGGCTCTGTCTGTGTGGTTCCCCAGGCTGTAAACAGGTCCCCACCTCTTCCTACCCCCAGAGCGCCTCAGCTCGCAGGGCTGGAGCGGTCAGCAGATAACATCAGCGCTGCTTTTATTGAAATAATGAAGGGCCAGGGCCCAACATTGCCACCCTAGCTAGCTTCTTAAAGCTCGTGCTTGGTCATCAATGCCAGAAGACCAATATTAATATCTATTCATATCCTCACGGCCAAAGAGCCCTAAGTAGGCCACGTGTGCTTGGAATACTAAGAAAACGGAGGAAGGACTGAACGCAGGTGACGGACATGAGTTATGAAAGATGATATAAAGCTGATTGCTTTTCTGGTTCTACTTCTGTTATGGATTTGCTTTTGGCTTTGGTGGGAGATAAATGCATAAAACCTATTCTAAAACTGAAAATGTAAAATTGAATGTGAAGGTCCACAGCTCCGTTCCAAATGCCGTCTCTCTGTCTAAGTTCCCTGAGTTATATGGATTTTGGATCTGGTTAATTTTGATGTGAGGTGTTTTTATTTATTTGCAAGTTTTTCTTTTTTAAGTAATACATTTTGAAAATTGCTATTTTATTTTATATTTGTTTCTTTCTTTCTTTTTCGTTTTTTTTTTT
>REGO01000122.1:1797425-1854887 GCA_010120015.1 Rhombomys opimus | reverse complement strand
CTTCCCATCACTAAAACATTCTTTTGTTTGTTTTTTGAGACAGGGTCTCTCTGTGTAGTGTTGGTTGTCCCGGAACTTGCTCTGTAAACCAGGCTAGCCTCGAACTCACAGAGATCTGCCTGCCTCTGCCTCCTGAGCGCTGGGGTTAAAGGCACGTGCCACCACTGCCTGATAAAACACCTTTTATAAGGCACCTTATAAAAGAAAGCATGTAATTGGGCCTGGAGTGTCAGAGGGTTGGCGTCCATGATGGCAAAGGTGCCGCAGGACCAGCAGAGAGAGCACGTTTGTCAAGCAAGATGCAGACAGCACAGTGGGAAGAGTGGGAGATTTTAAAAACCCTAACCGGTTCCCAGTGACACGCCTCCTCCAACAGTTCCTGGTCCTTCCCAAACAGCCAGCCTGGGACCAGGGGCTCAGATATAGGAGCCTCCTGAGGCCATTTCATTCACACAACCACAGCCAGTGTTAGAGCTTACTGTATTGCCAAGGCTAGCCCCGAATTAGTGAAACTCCTATGGCACTGAAATTACACAGCACCAGCTATGTAACAACACTCTTAGGAACTACCAAGGGGACCAGGCAGTGGTGCCCGTGCCTTTAATCCCAGCAGATCTCTGAGTTCGAGGCCAGCTTGTTCTACAGAGCAAGTTCCAGGACAGCCAAGACTACACAGACAGACCCTGCCTTGGAAAACAAAGAGAAGAAACACAAGAACGAACTGGCAAGGGGGAGTGAGGTTGGAAGGACAGCTCAGAGGCAGAGCTCCTGAGGGCTGGAGGCCTGAATCTCGGAACCACGCCAAGCCAGGCGGGAGTGGTGGCCGACCCATGATCCCACAGTGGGAGGTGGAGACATCCCCCCGAAGAAGCAGACTGCTTAGACCGGCCCTCCTCAGCAAACTCCGGGTATAAGGGAGAGACCCGCCCCAGCACACAAGGCGGAGGGTGGTCGAGGAAGACCCTTGCTGTCAAACTTGCACACACGTGCAAACATGAAGGCACACACATACATATGCAAGAAACTTAGCCCATCCCCCACCCCACAGTGACCTCAAGTTCTCCCTCAAGGCCCCTCCTCTCAAAGGCTCCACTCTGGGCCCTAGGCTTCTCACACAAAGAGACTAAATCTCAGCACAGCACTGTCCTCTGTCATCTGTCACCCATTCAGCCAGCACTGTGGCTGGATGCTGGGGACACAGAGACACATTTGCCACCAAGGGGCTCATGGTCTCAAACCATTTCTGGTCCCCTCAGAAACCCTCCAAGGGGAACTAGAAACACAGCAGACCCTGTGAGTAGCGCAGCTGGGATCAGGAGTCGGTCCTGCCTGCTTCCTTCCATCCAGATGTCAGAAACCGAACAGCCCACATATCATCTCCAAGCATTGACTGGACGGATCCCCGGGAACGTGAGTTAAAGGCTAAGGTTGGCTGCAGAGGGCCGTGGAGTCCCCGCAGCTCGCCCTGTGCTCCAGTGTCCTCTCAGCCTGGCCACGTGGAGGGCCCAGGAGAACATGCTGAGGTCAGGTACTCTGCTCACCTGATTAGCCAGCTGCCTGGGCCAGGGTTCCCTGAGGGAACCTGAAACCAGCTGGGCTCCAGCAGTCCAGGAATAGCAGCTGACCCTGGCCCCCACCCACTGACGGCCTCCGATCAGGAGGCTGCAGACACCAGTGGCGGCCAGCTGTGGTCCCCAGGCTGCTGTGGGCAGGTAATAATGGTGACACTGCCTGCCTGCCGTGGGCAGGGCCCCCTGGAAGACAGTCCCCGTGAGGAAGGCTGGGCCATATGGAGCTCATTTTGCAGATGAGGAAACGGGGGCCCCAAAAGTCAACGAGTATGTCGCAGGCCTGGAGCTGAGCTTAGGCTGCCCCTGCCAGTAACCCTGATTCTGTGAGAAGGGTCCTGGGCAAAGCAGGTTCCCAGGCTTCAGAGTTAGCACTCCAGTAGACTGTGGCCCAGGATCCTATGAATACCACCAGTTTGGAGCTGAGTGAGGGGGTACGTAATTGCAATCCCAGCACTCAGGAAGCAGAGGCAGGAGCAGGTTCAAGGCCTAAAGAGTGAGTTCCAGGCCTTCTGGGGCTACAGATTTAAAACCTTGTTTCAAAACAACAAAAGAAAAGAAAAGACAGTTCGGAAGCGAAGGTTTCGGCCAGCAGCTGCTGTAGGCATTGAAGAAGAGGCCAGAGCCCAGCTGGCCTTTAGCTTTCTCGGAGCCTAATGCTTCCTCTGTTTTGTACTTTCTAGACAGCCTCTGGTGGGCCCTTGGCAGGATGGGCTGCAGGCGGGATGAGGTGAACAAAAGATGCAGGGTCCCCTCAGGGCCTGTACGTTTGCAAAGGGTGGAGTCTGGGTTGAAGCTCTTAGTCAGTTGTTTGGATTGGGCTAGACTCTAGCAGTCGTCAACCTGTGGGTCAGGACCCCTTTGGAGGCAAACCAACCCTTTCACAGGGGTCTCCGAAGACCGTGGGAAAAGGCAGACATTTACATTACAATTTGTAACAGTAGCAAAAACCACAGTTCTGAGGTAGCAACGAAATAACTGGCTGGGGGGTCAGCACAGCCTGAGGAACTGTAATTAGAGGGTGGCAGCTTTAGAAAGGCTGAGAGCCACTGGGCTAGAGGGTCTTTCGGGAGTCTTTCTCCGCCCTCAAAGCTTCCTAAAAGATATGGTCCACGTGCTGCTGTCGCTGGCGGCAACTGAAACATTTCTACTCCCCCAAAGCAAGCTCACCACCCACCCGAAGCTACTGGGGCTGCGGGTAGAACATCCTGCTCCAGGGGCACACGGGAAGGAGCTAAAGAGCCGAACCCTATGGCCCTTCTCCTGTCACCAGGAATCAGAGACAAGCCAGCTGGACCCTCCCTGGTTCTGCTTCCATGCCTGCCTCCAGGCTCCTGCCTTCAGCTCCTGTCCTGGTTTCTCTCAATAACGCACCATGGCGGAGAGGTGTAAGCCAAAGAAACCCTTTCCTCTCCCCAGATTGTCTTCGGTCACCGTGTTTATTACCGTGACAGAAATCACACCCCGGCACCCTACATTCTTATTTTCTACTGGACCCTGTGAATTGTGTAGTTTATTTGTGTAGCTGCTGGGTGGAAGGCAGCTGCTCCCGGCCTGCCGTGGTTCTGGGGTCTGTCAGAGGCTTGTCAATCCCAGGATCCCATCATTTAGGCTAACGGCCAAGTCACCAGCAGACAGGAAGCTAGCCGCAGCCACGCTGGGCAGGTCTGGCTGTTACTGCAAATCTCTCTGAGACTGTACAGATGCGAGCGAGAAGCCCTGTGCTAGACAAATCCTAGGAAGCAAACTGGGAAGCAAAACGGACAGGCATGATGTCAGGGATTTCGGGCTCAGGGTCAGAAAAAGTCCCTAATAGCCAAAATGTGATCATAAGGATCAAAATATACAGCAATAAAGCTGTTAAAATGCAAATGTGATGTTGGTAGCTCATAGAGACGGAATATTTCTTTCTTTTTTTAAAAAAAGATTCATTTATACATATGAGCACTGTATTTGCAGGTATGCCTGCATGACAGAAGAGGGCATCAGATCCCATTATAGGTGATTGTCAGCCACCATGTAGTTGCTGGGAATTGAACCCAGGACCTCTGGAAGAGCAGACAGTGCTCTTAAGTGCTGAGCCATCTCTTCAGCCCCAACAGAGCATTTCTTTTGTGTTAAGTAACCATACGGCATGGAAACGTGTGCAAGAGCAGATTCGTCAACAGTGGTCCCCATCGGAGGGTCAGTTCTGTCTCTACCACATACTAGCTGTGTGACCTGGGCCAAGTTACTTTGCCTCTCTGAGCTTCTGTTTTATCACCTCGAAAGTGAGGATTAAAAAACAAAAATCCCCTCCCCTGGGTTAGTGTGAGGATAAAGTTTACACACGTAAAGCATGCTGAGTAGAACCTGACATAAATGCAGCGTATTAGCTAACCCTCAGGACAATCGTTTTAGCTAACCCTCAGGACAATCTCACAGCGTTGCCGTTTAGCAGGCCTGTAAACTATAATGTTATGGGACAAATTAAATAAGGACGATTAGGCATGGAAGTGGTTTATTAGGTGGATATGAAGGGAGGGAGAGAAGGGGGAAGCAGGACATAATAGAGGAAAAGAGAGGGGAGAGAGAGGGGAAGAGAGAGAAGGGGGCGATAGAGAAGGGGGAGAAGGCCAAGAGAGAAGAGGCCAGGAGCAAGAGAGACCAAGAGAGAAAGGACCAAGAGAGACCACACGTCGGTCCCCTTAAGGGGCAAGGTAACCATGCCTTCCAGGTATGGCCACCTGGCCGGGGACCCATGATGACATCATAAGTTGCCAGGCAACCGAGAAGCAGGTTTGGTTCCAAAATCCTAACATAAACTGAGTCCTGGGAGAGGTAAGCGGGTTGTTGATCACAGCACTGTTAAGTGGTGGAGCCAAAGGTTCTGTCCTGAAAGTTAGGTCAGACTTCAGGCCCGTCACCTTAGAATTTCAACCGCGGTAGCTGTCTAACCATTGTTTCTAAGCCTCCCGGAAATAAGTATTAGGTATATTCCTCTCCGAGCCTTCAGAATCAGTCCCATTTGCTCCCTCCTTCCCTGCAGGCGCACACCAAACTCTCTGACCTCTGACCTCAGCTCTGTAAGCCGATCCCAGCCCCTCCCATCTGCGAGTGCGGCATTCCACAGTTCCCTCACGGTTTGTGGCCACCTGTCTGGCACACAGCCCAGTGTGCCATATTGCAGACGGATCCCAGGCAGCCGGGGCTGGCTGCCCCCAGGAACCCCACGGGAGGGGCTGTGCAGTCTAAACACCGGGAACTGGGGGGCTGTTGCTGTCTGGAGTCATGGGCAAGGCGGCGGGGCCCACTCTCTGTCCCACGGGAGGGCGCCCCCGAAGGCTGCCCACGGTGCCCTCGGAACCTCTGCGGCCCTTCAGAACTCCCGAGGGCTGGCTCCCACAGCCTGTGTCGGCCGCGGGGTCTTTCGCCAGATTCCTGGCAGGGCGTCTGTGCAGAGTTAGTGTGGAGAGTACAGAGTACAGGGCTGGGTTTGTGGCTCAGCTGGTAGATTGCTTGTCAGGTGTGTGTGAGGCCAGGTGTGCATGCTGCCCCGCATTCCGTCCTCAGCACCTGTGCGTATGTCTCAGTCCGAGTGTGTGTGTGTGTGGCAGGGGGCAAAGGCCTCACGCACACCTGACAAGCCCTGTTTCAAAATTGTAAACAAAGCAAAAATCTAAAGACACAAAACAAACTACCTGTGTTTAATTAATTGATCAATTATTACTTTGGTTTGTTTTCGTTTTTCTGTGTAGCCCTGGCTGTCCTATAACTCGATCCATAGACCAGGCTGGCCTTGAGCTCAACAGAGGTCCGCCTGCCTTTGCCTCCCATGTTCCGGGAATAAAGGCAAGTACCACCACGGCCTGACACTACTAGTGTTTAATACACTTGAAGATTACTCTTCAGCGGCTACTGGATACCAAACCCAGCTCAAGCGACCTGTCAGCCAGGGCTGTGGCCACAATACCTAGTCTTGTTTTTTTTTGAGACAGGGTTTCTCTGTGTAGCCTTGGCTGTTCCTGGACTCACTTTATAGACCAGGCTGGCCTTGAACTCACAGAGATCCACCTGCCTCTGCCTCCCGAGAGCTCGGATCAGAGGCATGCGCCACCGCACCTGGCCTGTCTTTTTAATCCTTACAGCAGTTCTGTGAGATAGGTACAGTTTTTGTTGAGCTTACAGAACTTCAATTATATCTGTTATCAAAAGGCTAGAGAGAGACGGAAGTAGAAAAATGGAGTTTATACTAAATACATGGTGTACACCCAGCATCAGCTCGGGGTTAGTGTGTCAAAACAGAGGTAAGACCGTCCCTTCCGGGAGTCCCAGTGGCTAGGCACCTCTAAGTCCCTTCACGCGTGTGTGTGTCTTGGACGCTGAGCGTGGTTCCAGGGGCATTGCCCTTGAGCGAGTCTCGATCAAAGGATCTGCACGGGCGGGGAGGAAAAGGCCATGTCTGCTTACAGACAGTGCTGTGCTTTACCTCGTGGGTGAACCGTGAGAGGCTTCACAGACGGAAGTAATTTGGAGCTGCGTGTGGTGGTGCACGTCTGCAGGACAGCGTCTGGGAGGTAGAGGCAGAAGAATCGGGTTTGACAAAATTGAGGCTAGCTAGCCTGGGCTACATGAAAACTTGTCTCAAAACCCAAACAGATGCAAAAGCAGGGGGGAAAGCCTCAAGGATAATCTTGATTAATCACAACTTATTGCAAATGAAGCAGTCCTGTTATGACTGTGTCACCCCTGACCTTCCACAGGGGATGGAATGGAGAACCTTGAATGTGTTAAACCTCAAGACCTCTGAGCTATCCTCCCAGTTTATAGGAGCTTTTAGAAACAGTGGGGGTGGGGTCTCTGGAGAGATGGCTCAGCAGTTGAGAACACTGGATGTTCTTCCAGAGGACCTGGGTTCGATTTCCGACACTTAATGGCCGCTCAATTCCAGGGTACCTCACGCCCTCTTCTGGCCTCCATGGACATCAGACACAGAGGCCATGCACAGACATGCATGCAGGCAAAAAGCTGTACATATTAAATAAAAACACTTCAAGATTATCGTGTAATGTTCCTTATAGCATGCGTGTGGAGGCCAGAGGCCTTGTGGGAGTCAGTCCTCTCCTCTGCCACATAGGTCCTGGAAGGAAAATCAGGGCACCAGGCCTGGCAGCACCTCTACCTGACAAGCCATCTCAGTGGCCCACACATAAGCTTTAACTCAAAAATGAGACCAGTCAGGGCTGGAGAGACGGCTCAGAGGTGAAAAGCACTGGCCAGTCTCACAGAGGACCAGGGTTCAACTCCCAGCGCCCACATGGCAGCTCACAACTGTCTGTAACTCCAATTCCAAGAAATCTGATGCCCTCACACAGACATACGTTCAGGAAAAAACACCAATGTACATAAAATAAGTAATAAACGAGTGAGTGAAGGATTAAATAAATAAGAAGTTATATGTAAAAAGAAACTGCTCTTCTCAGTTTGCCTAGAATTCGGACTGCACTCAGACCAAGAGAGTTCCAAGCAAAAGCCGAGTCGTAGGCCGCTCGGCCCCAGGGAAGGCATCTGGGCGTGTGGGAGGTTCTGCTCAGACCCGTCCTTCGTCACCCTTCGGGGCATTCAGAAGGGAATCTCGCCTGTCTGCATACTGAGACTGGCGGTGCGTCTTCTGAGGGCTAAGTGGTTTGCTTTTAATCTCGTGAACACTATGACCCGTGTGAGTGACGCATTTCCCCCTTTACCTTGGTTGCTAGGGTCTCGAGAGCTAACTACACGACTTAACACAAACTTAGCCGTGAAGGTCGCAGTGGTCTGTGCTGACGTCATTCCAGGCTCCGCTTTGTTCCTGCCTTGTTTTCCTCCAGTCTCCTCTTGACCTGCCTTCAACCTGACAAGGTTGATTTATTTTAAATGTCCTCTGGATCAAGGCAGGGTAAAATTAAAGAGCTCTTAGAGTCTAAGGATGCTGCCAAGAATCACTGACTATGAAGTGGTATATAAAATTTACACGTCTGTCTCTCTCCCGGGAGTAGGGACTTCAAATTCTATCAGTTTCAATGTTTTCTTTAAGGAGGTCTACATTCCCCCAAATGTTAAAGTCATCGTTCTCAGGAGTGAAGGGAAGGATCAATGACTGCAGTGGAGTTTTAGTTGTCTTGCTGGCTGGGGGCGTGGAGCATGGGTGGGGCAGGAGGCCCCTTAAGTGGAACGGCAAAGTGAGAGCATGTGTGGCTCCGGAGCACAGCATGTCAGCATGTTAGCGTGTTCTGCACTGGAACTAAGTCCCCGAGAAACCTTCTTCCAGATGTCCTGGCACCCAACTTGCTGAGCTACATGTCAAGGATTCAGCGTGAGTCTCCAACATGCCCCGGCCCAGTGCCCTGGAAGGGCTCCTCAAAGAAGGGACCTCTGCAGCTGAGGCTCTCGTTCAGTTGGCAGAGGGCCTGCCTAGCACGCACGGAGCCGTGGGTTCACTCCCCAGCACCCCGTAAAACTGACATGGTGGCACATGACTCACCCCTGGGGAGGTGGAGGCAGGAAGATCACAAGTTCACGGTCACACCTGTCTACATGGTGAGTTTAAGATTGGCCTGGGATATATGTGACTCGGAAGAGGAGGAGGCAGCTCCAACTTACTGTTGGAAGCGTTCACTGATGCACCCTCCTGGTCCCTCTTACTTTCTGACTCTGTGTGTGCTCCTTGGAAGTGTTTCAGGTGTCTGGCCTGAAACACTTGGGGGCTTTGTGTACTTTCGTGACTCCGGTGCCTTCACAGCACAGGCTAGCTCTGTGCCGCTCTTGGGTAATCTCCATTGCTGGCAGGGGCACATGGAACCCTCGGGGGCCGGGGACAGCTTCTATGCTGTCGGGACCCTTGAGTCTGGTCAGAAGCAGGGCACTTAGCCAGAGTTATTTGGGGATGACGAGCGATTCATGGCCAGGGGAACCTGGTCTGAAGCCAAATCCTGGAGCCGGGTAGGAAGGAGCCCATGTCCCTCAGCCTGGCTTCAAGGGAGCAGAGAGAGGAGGAGCTGAGGTGAGGGCTGGCTTCCTGGGTTTGTTCTCTTCTTTTCTTGAGCTACTCTTTCAGGAAGCTCCCGTCCACTCCCGGGACCTAACAGATTGGATTGGAGAGGACAGAGACACATGTCGGAAGAGCCAGTGTGGCCAACGCCATGACACAGAAGCTGTGGGGCTTCTGGGAGGCCAGAGGAGAACCCCACCTAGCGTGGGAATATCCAGAGTTTCATGGCAGAGCGGTGTCTGAGCCGCCTCTGAAAGGGCTGGGGACAGGGCAAAAGCACATGCAAATTTCCAGGTGCAGAGGTGTGGGGCTCAGGTCAAGGTGCTCGCAGTCACAGACTGGCCAGTTTCCTAGGCCGAGAATGTTTGGTCTACTCGGGTCTTTACCTCTAGGCTTCCTTCCCCAGCGATTCCAATAACCTCACAAATTCAAGTGTGTGGCGATCAACTCCAACCAGGAGGGGACAACTGACTCTTAGCACATGCAGACATTCCCTGATTTTGAGAGGGACAGAGTTTTCGGGGGGGGGGGGCAAAGTGCTTCCGTGTGGGCTCCACCAGCGGTGCCTGTCGAGGAAGCGCACCTCTCACTTCCCTCTCAGGAACTCAGCTTTCCTGCCAAGGACCAGGGGACAAGGTGCAAACCCGGCCCAGGCCTCTCTCTGCCTGCCTTGATGCTCTGTGTGACGCCTGCGTGTCCTGTGTTCAGCCTGTGGCGCTGAGGGGCTGGACATGAGAGTGGACTCTGCAAACCAGAGCCCTGGGGAGGATTCTGGCTCTGAGGGCCCCTTCGGACTTGCCACAGTCACAAAAACTTTCTGAGCCCCACACTGAGATCCTGTGACGCTCAGGGAGCAAAAGGCCTCTTGGTGATGGCAATGAAGAGGCCCACTGGTGATGACGGAAACCGTGGACCCCTGCATAGGAATCTCCTGGGACCACACACAACTGTGACTGTGGCCAGGGAGACAGAAGCCATCTCTGGAGTCCCAGAGATTGCAAGCGGGTCTTTAAAAACCTTCGACAAGCAAACCCCCCTAGCAAGAGCTATTACCGAGGGGGAAGAAAATCAGCTCTTATCCATTTCAGAGCTTATGGGGCACCTCTATTTCTGTGACAGCAAATAAAAATTTCACGGCCTCAGTCTTTCTATCTGTAGAATGGACTATCACCTGATTCAGGACCTTTGACTGTTAGGGTGGATAGAAGGTTTGGGGTCACCCCACATCCAAATCGTTTTCCTTTTTGGAGGAATCAATGACTCTATCCTCTGACCCTGTGAGGGCCTGGATTTGGCCAGGTTCATGCCCCAGCGGGACTTTGAGTCTGGAGGGAATTAAGCAGAAGGTGAGGACAGCCAGAGTTGTCTGCAGTGGACAAAAGCATCGGTGACCCGCCTGGGGCCAATGATAGACATCTCGGTGGAACTTGTATTTAGCCATCCTCCTTCCTCCATTCCTCCCCTTTCATCTTGCTTCTGTTTTTGGGACAACTTCCCCTCAAACTCCACCTGTAGCCAAAGGTGACCTTGAACTCCTGATCTCCTGCCTCCACCTCTCAAGTGCTGGGTGTCTAGCTGATTCCTTAGACATCCCTTTCTGTCACATGTTACTGTTGGACACTGCACAGTTGAGCTGTTTGTTTGTAACTGTCAACCACCACCCTGAGCCTAGGGCGGGAATGTGCCCTAGATCAGTCAGGATTTTCTAAGGGAGCACACCGATAGGATTAATACGAATTTATACGGATAGAAATAACGGTTGTCTCATACCTGGTTTGTTGCTCAACCCAGGAGTCCTCCACAGTCCCAGCCTGGCTCCGAAAACCTTGTAGATTGCTGGAGAGCACCGGTCCCTAGTCCATGGTGGAAACCTGGAAATGCTGGTTCTAACATCAGCGAATGAATCGTCATCATCATCGCCGTCATTGTCATCCCCACAAGCAGCAGTGGCAACAGGTTAAATCAATCCCAGCCAAGAGGGAAGGCCAATGGAGCAAAAGGGGAATGAGCTTCCCTTTGCCACCCCCTATCTATCCAAGAGGCCACAGTTGGGGTGGCAGTTAAAGCAGTCAGGGCAGTTCCTCAGGTGAGACCTCTGCCCCAGTGATTCTCAAGTGTGGCAGCTTGAGACTACAACCAACCATCCCACTCTTAACACCAAAGTGAAGCGCTGGCCCAAGGAAACCCATGCAAATGGTGTGAGCTGGGTCCCACATGGTGGCTGAGTAGCACCCGGCTAGTCCTGGCAGTGTCCACGACTCCCAGGAACCTGTGGTGGAGTGTTGTTTCCTGTCGTGAAGTGGTTCCCATCAGAACTCATGGATGGATCCCTGCCGTGGAACGCAGCCCTCCCTGAATCCTTGGGAAGCCGTTCCCAAGGGAGGATGTGGCTGGTTGGTGTTGCCTCGAAGAAGAAGGAGGAGGCGGCCATCAGAACACCTCCTGAGACTCCTCCACAGGCCTCCCCACCTGTTTGTGATTCCGCCCCATCTGCACTGGGGCTCCCAAGGTGCCATAATATACAGAGTGTGGAAGATTAACTGAAGGCGGAGACGCCACGCTGAGGTGAGACCTTTAAGTGACGTGATTGTGCAGGGGTCTCCCAGGCTTCTCAAAGTGGGCCCAGTAACCATGAGTTCACTGAGCAGGGCTCATTCCTGCGAGCCTATATGAAACAAGCTGACACTGTTGACATCTCCGCAGGGGCAGCCACACAACCGGGTTCCTTCCAACCTGGGGTGAGTCAGCAGTTTCCTCCCCTGAGGCTGTGAGGGAGAGAACTCCAAGTACCAGACAGAACCTGCAGAGAGAGAGAGGGAGAGAAAGAGAGGGAGCGGGAGAGAGAGAGGGAGGGAGAGGGAGGGAGAGAGAGAGGGCGAGGGAGAGGAAGGGAGAGAGGGAGAGGGAGGGAGAAAGAGAGGGAGAGAGAGAGGGAGGGAGAAAGAGAGGGAAGGAGAGGAATGCTCCTGCAGCCACCAGGCTGTCGGGGAGCTGGGAGTGTAGAGTGACAGAAAAGGTGCTCAGGACTTGTGAGGCTGGCAGGGGTGGCAAGGGGTCAGGCGGGTTCCTGAGGGAAGGAGGGAGGTTAATTCCAGAAACATTGACAAAGTGGCATAACTGGAATTAATGGAAGAAAAATCCGCCATGAGTATGGATAGTGCAGAAAATGAGGCCCCCGAGGAGGCTGGCTGAGGACAGGGTGAGCCACAGGCTGCAGCTCCATGGGTGAGCCCGGGAGATGGACAGCTGCCTGTCCCTCGTGGCCTAGGGCCCTTCTGACCTTAGTCCCCACCCTGCGCTGGACTCCAGACTTGGACATCCCAGATGGACAGAGTGAGAACGGCAGACCCAGTGGATTCTGAGATTAGAATCGGGCTCCCCGGGCTGGACATGGACTTTTCCTGTTACTTATGTTAGCGATAGACTGTTTCAAGTCAGTGAGACAAGGGGTCAGGGGAGAGGGGCTGAGGTTTGTTGTTTTTATTTCCTGTGTGTGTGCATGGGTGTACCAAGTGTGTGCAGAAACCCAAGGAGGACAGAAGACGCTTCAGAGCCTCTAGAACTGGTGGTCCTAGTCACAGGTGGCTGTGAGCCACCACGTGGGTGCTGGAAACGGAACCCCAGGGGGTCAGCGTGAACTGTAAGCACTCAGCACCTGAACTCTCTCTCCAGCCCCTGCTGTTCCTTGAATAACAACAAATGACACGTGATGGGCACCTGAAGGTTTCCACAGCCCTTTCACATCTGCCTGAGTGCAGGAGCGACACCTCCAAATTAGTGTGCAGAAGCCAAAAAACGGCCGGTGGGCTTGGAAAATAGGACAGTGTATTTTCCCCGAGTCAAGGATTCAATGCTCTTGTCTTCTGGAGTTCTAACTCTTGATGCTTAGCATCCAAATTCTCGCTCTGTGGTGGGTAACTTGGCATGGTCACCAACGGTTTTTCTTGATTCCCTCTGGCATATTGCAAGGCTCGGAAACGCGATCACCACTGTTGCCTGAACCCAGCCGGGGCTGGCACATTCTGAGGTGGCTTGTTGGCAGGTCTTTATCATCCAGCACTATTTTCAGTTCACAAAGGACTCGAAACAGCTAATCCAAGAATAGATGTGAAGTCGCTAAACGTAAGGATTGAACTTCATGTCATTTGTCGTTTTAGTCGGAACCTGTTCTCATTAAAAAAAAAAAAAAAAAAAAAGCAAAATTGAACTATCAAAGATAGGGAAGGGGGAAAAAATGAGCCGAGGTGGAGAGGAGGCCCAGCGCGACGCACTGGGAAGGAAGGCGGGAGCGTGTCCGAGCTGAGCTGGAGACGGGCGGGTGGAGGGGCCGTGAGCAAATCGCCTAACGTCTGGGGCTCGGCTTCCACCGATTCCCGAAGGGCGGACGGAGGATACCTCCCGCCTGGGGAAAGTTCTGGATACTGTCAAGCCTGGAGGGAATCCGCAGCCGGGAGGGACGGCGAGGGGGGAGGGGCGCGGAGACGCAGGCAGCTTCGAGGGGCTTGCGGTCCCCATGGCAACGCGCCGGGAGCGGGGCGGGGCGCGGGAGGCAGGGGCGGGGCCTGGAGGGCGGCTGCACAAAGGATGCTCTCCGGAGAGGGAGGCGCCTGGAGGTGGGGTGCTCGCCGCACCGCGCGCCCGCCGAGCCGGGCCCCGAACCCGAGAAGGAAGAAATCCTGTCGCCCTCCGGACTGTAGTGCCACCGTCCGTGCACGCTGCCAGCCCTTCCCAGAGGGTCGAGAGGTCTCTCGAGGACAGGAATGAAAACGATGTCATTTCTTTGTTCCCAGAACTCAGGGCACAAAGATTTGAAAGTGTGCTGGCAGTGGTGGTCCGGGGCGGGGCTAGAAGCGGTCCCCTCTTTGCTTTTAGTCTTAATGTTTTTTTTTTAATTTTATGTGCGTGAGTGTCCGCCTGCGTGTATGTGCCCGTCGGGTGTATCTGATTCCTCGGATTCCCCGGAGCTGCGGTTACGGATGGTTGGGAGCCACCGTGTGGGTGTGGGTGCTGGCAGCCGAACCTGGGTTCTCTGCGAGGGCGGCCAGTGCTCCTATCCGCTGAGCCATCTAGCCCACATCTCCACTCTAGGGGTTCCCGTCGTTAACACACGAAGTCAGAGCCAATGCTCGCACCTGTAATCCCAGAAACACGAGGATGTTCACTAAACACTTTTAGCCAGTGTGGGCTACCCAGACCCTGGTTCACAAAGGCTTTGTTCCGTTTGAGGCCGTCCCATACGGTCACAGTCCACCAAGGTCAAATCCACCCAGACGTCCTCCTCAAAGGATTCCGGGCGATTTCTTATCTCTGGCGCCAGAATCTGCGCTCTAATGGCCCTCACCCCACAGGCTACACTTACCTGACAGCTCTGACTCCTTTTTAAGGGGTTTCCCGGGCCAGACTTAACCCTTCATTCTAGTGAGTCCCTATGGATAGGGGCCATTCCAAGCAGGGTCACGGCATGTGCCCAGGCAACGTCGGCTGGGGTGGTGTGGGAGGGTGGCTCCAAGCCGTGCTAGGAGTTCTGGGAGTGCCCCACAGGAGTGGGGCATGTGGCCATCCTAGACACTGGGCTACAGCTTGGCTTCAGTCTCCCCTGAGCACAGGGTGGAGAGTGTAGCTTCAGAGAGGCGCTGTCTGGGCCCGGAGTCATTTTTCTCTGCTCATAAGCCATTGCTGTCCTACGACTTCCGGGGCAGGAATTCGGTAGGTCCCCCAAAGCTGAGAGCCTTGCAGGTTTCTATGTTGCGAAATTCAGGAGAGCAAGCTTGTGAATCGCTGTTCTTTGTCTCCCCGACCTCTTTCCTTCCCACACTTGTTTGTTTGTTTGTTTTCAAGACAGGGTTTCTCTGTGTGGCCTTGGCTGTTTGTAGACCAGGGTGGCTTTGAACTCACAGAGATCTGCCTGCGCCTGCCTCTGCCTCTCTGAGCGCTGGGATCACAGGCTGCGCCACCGTGCCCGGCTAAATCTCATCCTCTTGACAGGGCAGAGGAAGGCTCCGGGACCCGCTTTTAAGGCCCAGCTTCATCTCTTGCCGCTGCCCACCTGTTACCTGGAGAAAGCTGTTTGCAACCACCTTTCTCCTCTCCTCATCTGTGGTTCTTCCTGCATGATGTCCCCCTTGCCTTGTACACCGCTCAACCAGCACCACAAAACTCCCGTCGTATGTCAGTACGCATATTAGTGCATTCAGCACTTGGTTCAGACACCATTTCCTGCCTGAAGTCCCTGGCCAGATTACAGGCACCTATAACATGCCTATAGCACACCAAGAGGTATGAGCTGCTGCTGCTGCTTTTATTTTTTAAGATTTGTTTTATGTGTGTAGTTGTTTTGCCTTCATGTGTACCTGTGTACCACACGTGTGCATGTCCTGCTGGAAGAGGTCACTGGATTCCCTGGGACTGGGGTTACAGACAGTTGTGAGCCACAATGTGGGTGCTGGGATTTGAACCTGTGTCCTCTGGAACAGCAGCCGGTACTTTCAATGGACGAGCCATCTCTCCAGCCTTGCTACCATTCCCACCTCCACCCCCACCCCCACCCCCAGACAAGATTTCTCTGTGTAGTCTTGGCTGTCCTGGACTCGCTTTGTAGGCCAGGCTGGCCTTGAACTCACAGAGATTCCCCTTGCCTCTGCCTCCTCGAGTGGTGGGATTACGGGCGGGAGCCATCAGGACTGGCACTGCCGTCTTCTTAAAGACCCACTGTGGCAGGATGCTATAAAGGGGAGTGGAGGATTCTAACATTTCTAAGTTCCAACATTCAACGTTCGATAAATGTGGGCTGAAGATGCAGGCTAAGGCCCGCCCCTTCGTAAACAGCCCACTCCCCAGCTAGCCACCCCCCGCCCTGTGTCCTCTGAGTGTTCTCGGAGAGTCACACGCACATGTTGTGAACATAACCCGGAAAGCAATTTACAAGAAATGATTGCTGGTCGATGTGCGCGCGGCGGCCCCAGTGAGCTCACACTGTGCTGCGCGGCAGCTCGCAGGGTCCCCCCGCCCGGCCCTGCGCCCCTGGGGGAGGGGATCCTGTCTCACAGGGTGGGCAGTTCGTTTCTAAAGCTGGACTCTGAGCAGCCGACCCCAGTGAAAACCTGCCGGGGGGGGGGAGGTGGATTCGAACCAGAGACGCTGAAGCTGGGGTGGGGGGGCACCTCCATGCAGCCCCTCGTGCTGTTCCGCCCGTGTTCCCCCCCTCGCGCATGGGGTCCCGGGAACGGCTCCCATCAGGTTCTTGGGCCCTGCTCTGTGTGTGGCCTCTGACCTCTGTGACCAGAGCCCACAAAGCTCGCCTTTGTTCTTCGGGGCCGCTCGTGCTGCGGGGGAGGTCCCGGGGTAGCAGCCGTCCAGCAGCCGCAGCTGGAACTTGTTAAAAATGCAAATCTGGGGACCCACTCCAGCCTGCGGGCCTCGGCGGGCCGGCGGGCGCGGCGAACGCCTTTGTTTACAGGCCTTCACGCCGCCGGGCCGCTGGCGGGGCTGCGCTTCCAGACACACAAACGCCGGGCTTGCCCGGGAGACCGAGAGTCCCGGTCTCCACGCAGAGCGCCAGAGACAGTAGGAGGTGCCGCTCTCGGCCGGGCGCTGGCCCGTCGTGCGGGAGGCCCCGGGTTCCACCCTCGGCGCCAAGACCGAGCCAAAAGCCATGACTGATTGCGAAGCCAGCAGACACTTGAGAACGGCTGCCCCAGCCCCTGCCCCTGCCCTCTTAGGATCTGTCTCTCCCTCCCGGGGACCAGCCAGCCAGGCTTTAGCAGGGGGTGGGGGGAGATGAGCTTCACTGATGAGGTTATCGCGGACAGAAGAAGCCTGTCCTGTAAATAATGTCATAACCCAGTGTCGGTGGCTAAATTGGATTGTCACCCACCCTGTCCACCTACAACCCCCGCCCCCGCTCTGGTGTTCTCTGTAATTACGTGCAGTTCCCTGGCCGCGCTGGGCTCCTGAACAGGCTGTACTCTTGTCTATCTCCTCTGACTCCCTCTGACCTGGAGCTGAGCCATCAGAGATGAGTCATCTCTCTGCCTCCTGCAGCATGGCACCACCAGAAGGCCCATCGCCTTTTCCGGGTGTCTACCTCAGATTCCATCCGAGCCCCTGATAGCAGGACTGTCCTCTGTCGAAAGCAATTCCGCAGGTCCCAGCTTGCTATAGACACCGTGGAGTATAATGTTTAGTGCACAGAGGTGTTAGATTCAGTGTGCTGAAAATACCCACCCACTGCCATCCCCCATCCCCCACCCCTGAGAAAAAGAACATCTCCTGACTCCCAGGCTTGGGGCCTTCGCCCTTCATCACGTGCCTTTGGCTGGCTGGATCCTTACACAGATGTCTAAGAATGAGCATCTTAGTGTTGCCAAAGCCAGGCTAGGTCCTGCTCCGAGCAGCATCCGGTGGCTTCAGGGTCTCCCTGATAACCTTTGCACTCCCAGGCTAAGCAGAAAAGTCTCTGTCACCGGTCAGGAGGTCGGGGTGGCAGTGGGCTTTCTGTTCACTGGTTCCTCAGCTATCAACTTAGTAATAAAAGCAAAACGTTACGGGGAAATTAATAACAGTAATATAATAGTTAACTTAGGACGCTTTCCCCTTTTCCAACATTTAATGGTTCTTTGTTTGTTTGTTTTTTTGTTTTTTGTTTTTTTGTGTTTTTTTTTTTTTTTGGAGTGTCTTTCCCTCTGCCTGAGGAACTAGCTATTACTATTCTTGCTTATGAGAGAAACTGAGGCGCTGGTGACATAGTGTCAGCAGCCAGCTCTGACACACAACAGGTAAACTGAGGTGGGGTGTGGAGTTGGAGGCTGATCACTCAGCAGACCTTTCTCTGAGGGAACAAAACTTGACTGTCTGGGGCCAGTCAATAACTCATAACTAGCTGGGCCGGGGGAATCCACACAGTGGATCAAGCAACCTCCAACAACTTTATTTTTTCTTCCATGGTTTTTATATCCCAGCAAAATCCTTCCAGCAAAATCATAATGTGCTCACCCTCTATTTTTCTTTTTAATTTTCTTTCTGTCTTACTTTCTTTTTGTTTCTCAAGACAGTGTTTCTCTGTGTAGCCTTGGCTGTCCTGGTCTCTCTTTGTAGACCATGCTGCCCTGGAACTCACAGAGATACACCTGCCTCTGTCTGGCTCATTCAATTTTTCTTTAAGTGAATGATTACAATGAATGTATGTTTTAAAAACAAAAACAAAAACCCCAAAAGAATGTTTTACAATACCCTCACATGATCAGATGTTTTAATGTATTATGGGAGAAAAACAAATTATTCCCAAGAACTCACATACATTTGTAACTAAGCAACTTGTTATTGATTAACAAAGTGTAAGCAAGCAAGATAATTTTCTCAGCCAGTTTCTCTTAACTGACAGTCTGCAATTTGTGGTTACAAGGAAAGGATCAATTATTTTATTATATATCTTAACAGCAATCTTGTAAACTCTTAAATGAATCACAAACCTGAACTTTTAGATAAAAACAATCAGTCATTTCTACTTTAAATCCTCAGGCTGCACATCTACTCATTTACAATTTTTTATTAAATCACATCAGGGAGCTGAGGACAAAAATAGGTCCCAGGACTTGATCATCACTTTGATCACCAGCCCAGTATAGCAAGAAAGGTGCATCAGCTGGTACCTGGCAGGCTGCCATTGCTCTTGTTCCCTGACCTCAAAAAACCCCTAGCTCAGCTGGGTTCCGTGGCACACACCTGCAATCCCAGCAGTCAGGGAGGCTGAGGCAGGTGGATCTCTGTGAGTTCGAGGCCAGCCTGGTCTACAAAGCGAGTCCAGGACAGCCAAGGCTACACAGAGAAACCCTGTTTTGAAAAACCAAAACCAAACCAAACCAAACCCAACCCAAAACAAACAAAAATCCCTAGCTCAACAATTAAGATTGTGCCTTCTGAACTTCAAATCGTTCCTTAAGATTTTCTACATCAAAGCCACTAACAAAAACATCCCAACCTAATTTTACTAACAGTCTACACCCCAAATTCTTTCTAAGGATGGTGGACATTACCAACAACCCACGAGTCACTAATCTGCTCCAGCAGCAACGCCTGACAGAGATCAAGCACTATTATTGTGAGTGCCAATAACAGTGCCCAGCGAGGGGCTGGAAGCCCCTTAGAGTTTCCATACACCTCCTAGATTATGAGGGATGTGATGACCACAAGGGCAGCAAACAGAGAGATGCTCCCTAACAGCACAAACTCCTCGAGACACGTGGTCCTTGGGGCTCAGCCTGAGACACACTCATTGTGGTTGTGCTAACCAGTGGGCCCCACGCCATGAGTTCTAAAGCCTTTTGTTGTTCCTCTCACACGGGCCCTGACAACCTAGCAAGCGGCAGAGTCAGGACTGTAACCAGACATTGGGCTCCATCATCACTGCCTAGAAAATGGCCATGTTACATTAAAGCATATCCTATTGGAATTTGTCTTACACATGCGAATCTCTCTTAAAGGTTTATTTGTATTTATGTGTATGTACATACAGGCACCTAAGGAGGCCAGAAGAGGGTGTTATCAGATCCTCTGGTGTTACAGGCTGGATGTGTACTGGGAGTGGAACTCAGGACCTCTGAAAAAGCAGGAAGTACTCCTAACTGTTGAGACATTTCTTTAGGTCTATTTTGTTATGGTTGTTTTGTTTTGTTTTGGAATAGAGTCTTTACATAGCTCCGGCTGTCCTGTAACTCACTATGTACACCAGCCTGTCCTTGAACTCACAGTAATCTGCCTGCCTCTGCCTCCCAACTGCTGGTGGAAGCCATTAGATTTATTCATTTCATTTTGTGTGTGAATATTTTGCCTGCAGGTTATGTGTGTGTACCACGTGTGCTTGATGTCTGCAGAGATCAGAAGAGGGCATCAGGTCCTGTGGACCTGGAGTTACAGTGGTTCTGACCCATCATTTGGGTGCTAAGACTTGAACCCAGGTCCTTTGAAGAGCAGCAAGTGCTCTTAACCACTGAACCTTCTCTCCAGCCCCTATTTGTTTGTTTAAGACAGGGTCTCACTGTGTAGCCCTTGCTATGTAAATCAAGCTGACCTTGAATTCCCATAGATCTGCCTGCCTCTCTTTTAAATGG
Source organism: Rhombomys opimus (assembly GCA_010120015.1). Classification (NCBI taxonomy): domain Eukaryota; kingdom Metazoa; phylum Chordata; class Mammalia; order Rodentia; family Muridae; genus Rhombomys; species Rhombomys opimus. Next base: position 1,835,208 of record REGO01000122.1, on the reverse strand, counting down.
TAGTTATACGTACGTGTGTGTGTGTGTGTGTGTGTGTATGTGTGTGTCTGTGTCTGTGTCTGTGTCTGTGTGCGGGTTTGTGCATGTAAGTGCAGTGCCAAAGGAGGCCAGAAGAGGGTGTTGCATCTAAGGAGCTGGAGCTGCAGACAATTGTGAGCTTCTTGGTGGGAAACAAGCACAGTCCCTTTGCAAGAGCAGCACATGACCTCCTGAGCCTTTTCTCCAGTCTCCTCATCTGGAGTATTAAAGTCCTGGACCTGGCAGGGTCCCCATACATTTAATCCCAGCACAGAGACAGGTGGATCTCTGTGAGTTCAAGGCCAGCCTGCTGCACATTGCAAGTTCTGATGCAGCCCTCAGGTGTCATTCTTGCTTTTTTTTTTTTTTTTTTTTTTTTGCTGTTGTTGTTTTAATGCTGTGTTCCTGCAAAGCCCTTGGAAGCCGGAAGAGGGTGTGGACTCCCCTGAAGCTGGAGTTACAGGAGCTGTACTGCCACCCCAGGCAGGTGTTAGGAAGCGAATCAAACTTGGGTTTTCCGGAAGAACAGCCAGAACCGTTAACCTTGTGCATCACTGCAGCCCCTTGCTTGAGAGAGTCTCTCTCTTGGCCTGGACCTGGACCTCAGCAGGAGAGGCTGGCCAGCAAGCCCCTGGACACCTGTCTGTGCTTCCCTGACACTGGATTACAGGCAGCGCCACCTGACTTTTTGAGTGGGTTCTGGATTGATTTAGCTCCCCACTCTCGCACAGCGCGTGCTTTAGCAGCTTTCCGTGCTCCCGCGGAACATTTTTTTTTTCCGCTTGTTTGAGACAGGGTCTCATGAAGTTGTCTCATCTGGCTTCAAACCTGTGACCCACCCACGCAGCCTGAGCATCCCAAGTGTCTTGGATGATGGGTCTGTACCACCTGGCTCAGCTTAATTGGGTCACTTTATTAACCACAATAACTAGCAAGAAAGCAGGGCACAGGGAAATGTGGCCATCAGGGCCTCTTGGGCTGAGTGGCTCAGTCCACCGGTGGGGTGTTGGCATACCTGTAAAAACACTCTTTCATTTATGTCTCTAGTTTTTCTCCAGACTCCACCCCAATCCCTCCCAACACTCCAATACCAGGTAGGGGAGAGAAAGGGTTAGCAGTTCTTTTAGCCGCTTCCTCCTGGCTAGGGTCATCGGGTTCCTTGGAGCCAGTCCAATCCTTGTCTCAGTAGATCACCATCTTCTTGTCTCACAACAGCAACCAGGAGCAGCAAGGGGCAAGCAGCCAGCAGCCTGTTCTTACTCTCCTCTACGCTCTCTGGGCTCTGGCGTTTATTCTCTCTCCGGAGTCCTCAGATTTAAACTATCTGTAGCTGGCAAAGAGCTCCTCTCAGAGCCCGCATGAAGCAAATGGTCTGCTGCTATGGACCATCTGACTCTGTCTCACATTCACACCCGGGACCAAAACAAAAACATGCTTACAGCCACAACAGTGGGGACTGTATTTGGTATGACAATTGTTCTTTTTCTCATTCACTTACCTAATATATATATATATATATATATATATATATATATATATATATATATATATTATACAACACAGAATATATGTTACAAATAATGAATATAGTGTGTGTGTGTGCAAGTGTGGAGGTCAGAGGGCAATTTAGAGGAGTCTATTCTCTCCTTTTATCACTCATTCTGCTTGGCTCCAAGCCCCTTTACTTGCTGAGCCATTTCACCAGCTGTCATTCATTCTTTTGTTGTTATTGTTGTTCTGTTCTGTTTTTTTGTTTTTGCTTTTTTTTTTTTTTTTTTTTTCAAGACATGGTTTCTCTGTGTAGCCCTGGTGTCCTGGAACTTGATTTGTAGCCGAGACTGGCCTGGAACTCACATAGGTCTGCCTGCCTCTGCCTCCTGAGTTCTGAGACTAAAAGTGTGCACCACCAAGCCTGGCTTAGATACTCTGGGGCAGGAAAGCCACATCAAAACAAGTCGGGACTTCTCAGGAGTCAGGCCCCCTGAGCCCCACAAACTCAGGTTTCTGGATTGTGTGATGCTGCTACTAATCCTCTCTCCTCATTAGGTGACTCATCCAATTTCTGATGGTCCTAAGTTGGTCAGGCCAAGAAAGAGAGCTGGGTCCATAACAAGACCTTGGTGCTTTTTGGGGGGAAAGTCCTCATTTATCCCACTGGCTCCAAAGTCTCTTTGGTCACCCACCACTTTTTCACAAAAACAAACAAACAAACAAATAAATAAAAAGACTCACAGAAGGATAGTGTAGAGACATTTATTGGATTTTATGGAACTGGTCCATGTGAGTCAGGGGTGGGGACAGAGGTCTCCTCGGGGCTGCCTGGAATGTTGCTCACGGTCACTGTGGCCATGAAGCGGTGCTGGAAAAAACGTCGGGGGCCCACGGTCTGCCTCTCGTGGCTTTCCGGACGTGGGTTCAAGGAGTAACTTTGCCTGGGAGGGCTTACCCCTGGCACCTCCATCGTGATTGCTGTGTTCAAACGTTGGTGGTCAGGTGACATCCCCTTGGAGCCTGAAAAGCAGGAGTCCGAGGTGGCTTCCTCCTGCAGCCCCTTCCCCACCACCAGCATCGCACCCTGGCCATCTTCCCTGTCGATAACCTGAGGACCTCATGGACTATCTACAACGAATAACAGTTAACCATGTGCCTCCCCACCCAGTAGGAACTGCCCGTGCTTCTCTTGAGCAGACGAGGCCATTGCTGGAAGAGAAAGAGCTGACTTTCACGATAGCCCTAGGAAGGTTGAAAAGCCATTAAAAAAATTACAAGTCCATTTTCTAGATGAGGACACAGGCTTGTTACACAGCCAGCATGCGGAGGAGCCCTGGCTATTGGTAAGACATCGGTTGTTCTCTGCTTTAGGAACAGAGGCTCCGAGCTGGAGAGGTGGCTCAGCAGTTAAGAGCACCTGATGCTCTTGCAGAGGACCTGGGTTTGACTCCCAGCCCCCATCTGGTGGCTCACAACTGTTTGTAGCTCCAGTTCCAGGGCATCCAATGCCTCATAGCCTCTGTGGCACCAGACATGCATGAGTGAACGGACAAACATGTAGGCAAAACACTTACACACAGAAAACAAAATAAAACTAGAAGAGAACAAATTGTAGCTGTGTATGATCACACACACTCCTGGTATTCTACCACCTGGGAGCAGAAACTAGAGTATCCCCCAAAAGGCTAGCCTGAGCTACACAGTGCGATCTTTTCTTTCTCTTTATTCTTTTTTTTTTTTTTTTTTAATTCTCCCGAGACAGGGTTTCTCTGTGGAGACTTGGCTGTCCTGGGACTTGCTTTGTAGACCAGGCTGGCCTCGAACTCACAGTGATCCACCTGCTTCTACCTCCCTGAGAGCTGGGATCACAGGTGTGTGCCACCACGCCTGGCCAGAGTTCAATCTTAACTCAAAAAAAAAACAAACCAGCCAAAGCTTCTTATCTTCTTTTCCTTGACGCCCCTTCTTCCTTCCTCTTCTAAGGGAGCTAGGAAGAAAATTCACTTGGCCTTTGATACGCCCCCCCTTGTGACTTTTCTCTTTCCTGTCACTACATCCCATGGTCTCTTTTAAATGCTGTGTTCATCAGGACAGTGGTGGTGCACACCTTTAATCCTAGCAGGAGGCAGAGGCAGGCAGATCTCTGAGTTCTTAGGCCAGCCTGGTCTACAAAGCGAGTTCCAGGACAGACAGGGCTACACAGAGAAACCCTGTCTCAAGAACCAGACAAAAATAAGAAATACAAATCCTTATGTTCCTTGGCATAGGTGTATTTGACACAAATGAGCATCCTTACTTTTTGGATAAGAAAATACAGCCAGAATGCCATGGCTCTTACAGCCTGTCTTCTGAGCCCTTCCCAGCTTCTGTGGCCTCCCACTAGGTCGGCTTCTGCCACACCCACCCACTTCTCTTCATCCCCAAGGCCACCGCCTTGGTCAAACTTTCATTTCTGCCCAGACCACAGCAACTGCCTCCAGCTGGGCTCCCTCTGCTCTGTGCCCAGAGCAGGCAGAGGTCAAGCGAGTTCATCCATGAGCTGCTCTTCCTCGAAAGCTCCTAGTGTGTACCTCGATCCGTGGCCCTGGGGGTGGTAGTGCAGGCTTTGCTCGGGCAGGCCTGCCCTCTCCTCGGCTTCCTTACTGCCTCTCTCCCCTCAAAAGCTCTGCTTTCTCACACCAGAATTCTCTCCAGTTCCTAAATGGGACCGTTTCCTTACATTTCGGAGCCTTCTTTCGGGTTTACAAGTATAGCACTCACACTCAGGCTTTATTGTTTATTTCTTGGTTGGTCTGGGACCGGTGCTCTTAACTGCGGATTCATTGTTCCAGCTCCTCAAAAACACTTTTTAAAAAGAAAAGTAATGGGGCTGGGAGAGGATTCTGTGGATAAGAGAGCTTGCTGTGCGAGAAGCAGAACTGAGTTTGGGTCCCCAGAATGCATGAGAAAAAGAAAAAGAAAGAAAGAAAGAAGGAAGGAAGGAAGGAAGGAAGGAAGGAAGGAAGGAAGGAAGGAAGGAAGGAAGGAAGGAAAGAAGAAAGGAAGGAAGAGAAAGCTGGGCGTGGCCAGACATGCATCTATATCTGCATTGGATGCAGTTGTTAGAGGTGGAGACCGGAGGATTGCTGTTACTTGCTGGTCAGCCAGCCTAGCTAAAAAAAAAGCAGCAAGCTCCAGGTTGAGCGAGAGACGAGGGAACAGGCAGACAGCGATAGAGTCGAATGCTGGTGTCCTCCATCCTCCATCCCCCACAGCAGCATGTGGCCGGCACTTGTGCGTATGTGCCACTACGTGAAATGTATTTCACACACACGTAAAACTTTAATAATTAGTTAGACTGAGAGCTACTTAGGGCTGAGGGTGAATTTCAGAGGCACAGCCCAAGTTTAGCACATGTAGGGCTGTGGGTTCAATCCCCAGCAGGATAAAAGGAGGTGTGTGCACGCGCCTCATTGATAACGACACGTATTTCAGACTCAGTAGGCTCCCTGTAAACATCATTTCTGATTTTTTCAAAAGCTGCTTTACGGACTAGACTAGGGTCGGGAGGGCAGATTTGCTTAGTAGCAAACCTTGAGACTCGGGCTGGAGCCGCCGTCCTCCAGTGATCTGCTGAAGCGACAAACACAAGAGGGAAAAAGAGAAGCAGCGGAAGCACGTTTCTGTGCACTTTTCAGAAAGCCCGGGCTGTCCTTTGGCCCTCTGTATGTGAATCTGCAAGCGAGGCCATGTTGTGGCATCAAGGGGATAGGTACTGTTCAACAGGAGTGCCCCACAGGTGTGACCAGGGCCAGCCTGGGGGAGTTACAGTGTTTCCCAGCATGCTGTGCTGAGCATGCTCAGCATTGGAGCGCATGAGGAGTGGTCAAGGGGAACGAGCAGGAAAAGGACGCCCAAGGGTAAGGTGCCTGGGTCCACAGGAAGACCCAGCCGATTCCGCGTCTCTGGGAGTGGACAGAAGTGAGGGCTGAGCTGCTGAGGCTGCTCCCTGTGAGTTCATGCTTTAACAGGTGTTAGAAGTGAGAACAAAAGACCTCTATAAACGGTCAGAAACACAGAAACAAGAAACACTTGCTCCCGCTCTAGTGGACAGCCTTAGGTTCTCAGCACCCACACTGGGCACCTGACAAGGGCTCCAGGGGAATCCCACGTCCCCTTCTGGCCACCACAGGTGCTGCATGCACACACACAAACCCACACACAGACACACCCCTATAAACATAACAAAATTTTTTTGGTTTTGGTTTTTGTTTTTGGTCTTTCGAGAGAAGAGTTTCTCTGTGTAGCCCTGGCTGTCTTGGAACTTGCTCTATAGACAAGGCTGGCCTCGAATTCACAGAGATCTGCCTGTCTCTACCTCCCGGTGCTGGGACTAAAGGCATGTGCCACCACCACCCAGCTAAAAGATAACTAAAAAAACAAAAAACAAAAAAAAAAAACAAAAAACAACAACAACAACAAATAAATAAGCAATAAAAAGAAATAAAACCAGAGGAACCATGCCACGAGAAGAGAAAAACCAATATTAGATCCAGGGCACCTGTCCAACTTTCTCTAAAGACCTTTGTCCTCGGGCCCCGTTCCCTGGAGCCCTCAGTCTGAACCTGAGCCTGTGCAACCAGCCTAGAGCAGGTTCCTTCCTCCTGGGAGATGAGTCAAGCCCAACTCATCACTGACCCCTGTGACAAGACTGTGATTCACAGGTGCCACTCCAAGTGTACTTAATGAAGGAGCAGGGGGAGCTGGGGTGACTGAGCCCTCCCAAAGGCGGGGGTGGAGGCTAGTCGTGGAAATCTGGGGCAGCTGTGGTAGAGAAAGGCAAAGGTGGCCTCCCTCCAGAGGAAAATGAAAGCAAGATGCTTGTTTGACTTGGATTTTTCTGGTCTCATTAAACAGGCGTGGGTTGAAACATCTCTGTCCCTGCTTCACTTGTCTGGTCTCAAAACAGAGCCCCTAACACAGCCAGCTGCCAGAGGAAGTGGAGCTAGGTAAGGGTGATGTGTTTGAAGCCCCCGGCGCAGGGCAGAACCTCAGTCAGTCAGCCTCAGTCAGCCTTCTGATCCAGTCGGTTTCTCATGGAGAACTCCCCTAAGGAAGTTACCGGGGCTGCACGGAAGTGTGTCTCTGAGGGACGGTGTGTGCTTTGCGGGGTGAGGCCTTGCATTAGATCCCCAGCCCAGGGAGGAATGGGAAGAAGGAAGGGAGGGAAAGAGGAGAAGATTCTATCTCTATTGCGTGCTTAGGGGATGGGACGGGATGGGGGGAGGGACAGAATCCTGGACATGGGAAGGAAACATGGGAAGTGGCTTTTTTTCATGGCCGATTGCCAAGGCACCTGTCACACTACTCTTGCCCCATCATTCAGAGAGATAAAGACACACACACACACACACACACACACACACACACACACACGAGCAGTACAGTGATTACACCCCAGAGCCTGGGAGATCAGGTTGGCATCCCAAACACAAACAAGCTCACTCTCTGTGGGGACTTGGTCACGTGCCCTGCTGAGTCTTGGTCTTTTTCTCCTGTAAAATGTGAGCCGTGGTCTTTCCTGTCTTGCCTAAGAGCCAGACAGCAGAGCAAACGGAAGCAGGAGTCTATAAAGGGGGCGTGGGGACCTGGCAAGTACACAGCAGTGGGCCTAGGCCATCTCAGATGCTTCCAGCCTGACACTGTGGGTGCAGAGGGAAGGGAGGGACAGCACGGCCAACTCCAATAAACTCGAGCTACATTTGTGCGACATGCAGAGAGGTGAAAGAGATCGAGTAGTAAAAGGTCAGAGGGTGCCCTTTCCGTCTTTAAAAAAAGCAAGAGCGTGTGCTGTCTCGGACCTTGGCGAGACTACACGGTTTGGAGGGCGTGGTGGCTGCGCAGGAAGGTGGTCTGTCTCCAGGGACACGTCGGAATCCTGCGAGCATAATTTACCAGCCGTGACCCCTCTGGGCGCGCCCCCAGGATCTCCGAGACCTGGCTGGCCCAGCTGAACTCGACGGACGCTAGCCTCACGGGGGCAGCAGGGAAGGGTCGATGGGATGGGATGTGTGCAGTTTCAAAGGTTGATCTGGCACGTAAGGGGGGCTCCGCTTACTCAGCAACAGTGAGCTCATCAGTCGCTGACGCTCGGAGGTGACTTTGAACCTCAGTTTCCTCGTCTGTGCCAATGGAAGTGGTCCTAACTGCCCCTGCTCTCTTCCCTTGAGCTGATGAACTTTAAGTTGGTTTCCCCCGTGACAGGCTGTCCTGACGGCTATTGATGTCTTCTCCTAAAGGAATCACTTCTCAAGGATGGGCCAGCAGAACTGCTGAGGTTCGGACGTACAGTGTAAGGAGTAAGGAGTGTACATTTCAGCGTAAGGAGGTATTGCCCAATGGCTCTACAGAGCCGCTGAGCCAATTTATATTCCTGCCACCAGTGTGTGATATTATCCATTTCCCGTCAACTTCCTCACTGTTAACTTGACCCATTCTGTATATGGGTACAGTGTACCGTGTGTGTCGCACCCTCAGAGGGTGCCCGATGCTCTGGAACTAGAGTTAAAGGAGGCTGTGAGGTGTGATGTGGGTGCTGGGGATTGAACCTGGGTCCTCTGGAACTGCTTAGCTCTCCCTCCCCAGTGTATGTGTGCGTGTGTGCGTGTGTGCTTGTGTGTGTGTGCGTGTGTGCGTGTGTGTGTGTTTAAGGTATATCATGCTTTTCTTTAAAATTATTGTTGTTACATGTGCGTGAGCCATGGTGTGTGTGTGTGCAGTCAACCCCGTGGAGTCGGCCCTCCCCACCTTTACATGGGTCCCAGGGTTTAAACAAGCTGTCAGGCTTGCTCGCTACCTGCTGAGCCACCTACCAATCCCAAAGGTCTGCTGTTCTTAAATCGTGTTCTCCTGATTATGAGGCTGATCATCTTTCCACATGCATGGTGAATTTCGTTGCTGTTGTGCCCATTTGTCTGAGACGGTCTCCTGATACTAGGCTGGCCTCAAGCTTGACGTGTAACCGAGGGCGCCAGTGAACTGATTCTCCTCTTTCTGCCTCCCGAGGCCTGGTACTACAGGCACATGCTACCACGCCAAGCTTGTGCTGGGCTTTCATGTTACTGCTGCACTTTCTCATTGTCGTGAAGATGTGTCCCACGGTCTGGGTATCAGCCCTGTGTTATTTTATGTGCAAGGAGTCCTGCCTATGCGCAGTGGTTGTGTTCTATAATGTTGAAGCAAACGCTGAGTCAGCAAACACTAAAACACTGCTGCTAAGCCAGGCTTGGGGGCCTCTTGGGGTTGGCAGAAGGAGGATCCAGAGCTCAAGATCACCCTTGGCTATGCAGTGAGTTCCAGGCTAGCCCAGGCAAATATGAGGCTCCGTCTTCTAGGGAGAATGTAAGATGCAGTTTCTGGTGCCTTTGGCCATTATATTTTTGTCAGACAATCAATTTAACTTTGGTTTTTATGTGTTGTTGATTAAAGGAACCTGATTTAACATATATTTCTTTTAAAATATTTATTTCTGTGTGGATGGGTGTTTTGCCTGCATGTAAGTCTATGTACCATGTGCATGCCAGGTGTTCTGGGAGATCAGAAAAGGTTATCAAATCCCCTGGAACAAAGTTACAGATGGTTGTGAGCTGCCAGGTGGGTGCTGGGAAATCTAACCCAGGTCCTCTGGAAGAGCAGCCGGTGCTCTTAACTGCTGGGCCATCTCTCCATGATTTAATATACATTTTTGATTTAACACTGAACTCCCACCCAACGCCCCGGAACTCGTGTCTAGTCCTTCAGCACTCTGTGTTCTTCGCGAAGCACAGCACAGTCTTCTTGTCCTCAGGCCACTACACAGCCCGTCAGAACCGTCTCCAGGGGAGTTCCAACAGGGAGATCATCCGTGAACACCACAAACATGGAGCAAAGTGGCTCTAGACAGACAAAGAGACAGCACATGCCTACAGAGTCTAGCCTAGGTTGAGATGATCTGGGGACATGTGCATCTCAAATTTTTGTCACTCAGCACATACCCACATCTGTAATAACCTCGTAAGTACTTCTGGTATTGATGTTGAGGTTACAAATACCTCTTAGCAAGTAGGCAAGTTAAAAATATACAGCCTGAAAATAGGCTTGACTATGAGAATAGATGCTTACACACACACACACACACACACACACACACACACACACACACACACACGATGTCTTATATCATTTGTACTTGATTTGGCAAATTTGTCAACTTGTTTTTCTACTTGGGTTTTCTCTTATTCCTGATTCCACAGGCAGCAGGTAAACCTTTCCACTCTCAAGAGTCTTCAGGGTACTAGAAGGGTCTAGGACTATTGCTTGTTGCCTTTTTAAGTTAGAGAATCAATCGCTTACAGACAACAACATTCAGAGCTCTCTGTCTCCCCCGGAAACTGAGTTTATTACCCACCTGCTCTTCTTCCTGCCTGATGCCTGCCACCCTTGCCCCTGCTGCTTAAGGACCTCCCCTTCCTTTCTGGCCCTGGTCCCTGTGCATAGACATGGGCACAGCCCATGGTTAGTGGCAGAAGAGTGTGGCTCTGAGAGGGAAGGCATGGACGGGCTGGACCTCATTTCATTTGTCACTGTGACTCCTTGAGCAAGTTCCCAGCCCCGCCTCCACCTTGACTCCTCACCTGTGAAGTGGAAACAACACCCACCTTGGCTGCTGTTCCCTCAAGTGTACTGGGAACTCTCTGCCCATCCTGGGCTTGGATCTTCCCCAGTTCCTTATCAGAAGTCATGAAGCGTGCAGTATGGCCTCTGGAGAAGGCAACGCTTACATTTTGTCCCCTTTGGGGTTCTAAATTGCCCACGCTAATGGAGGGATGAGTACAACAGATTATGAAAAATAGAATCCTGTATTCAGCTTCTGATCAAACGTTAATTTTTTTTTTTTTTTTTTTTTTGATTTTTTTTCCTTTTTTTTTTTTTTTTTTTTTTTTTTGTGAGAAACAGCAAGTCTGTCTTACTAGCTCTGTTTTGTTTGGGAGACTATGAGCATCAGTTTGCATTCCCTAAGGCTAGAAAGAAAACACTGTCTTAGAAGATCCATCCCCGGGGAAAGCCTGTGTGAGAGTGGGGTGCTGATGTGAGAGCAAGGTGCTGATGATGTTAGAGTCTGATGAGGAACAGGCACATGAAGAGTCAGGACCAAAATGCTGAGCTCACAGACCTCCTGAGAAGCATGACTGTTCTGGAACACCCGGAGGGCGAATGTTCCGCATCTCATTTCTCCCATTTTCTTGTCTGTCTGTCTTTCTGTCTTTCTTCCTCTTTTGAAACTATGTAGACCAGGTTGGCTCAGTCTGACCTACCTACTTCTGCCTCCTGGCACTCCAGACCTCATTTCTAATTATCTCTCCTCTGCCAAGAAAGGTCTGAGCCTGCCCATTACAAGGGCATCACGCGGGCGCGTTCTTACCTGTCGTCCGTAAGCTTAAGCCTGGGTCCAGCTTCGTGTGGGGCTTGGAGCTGATGAACAGGTAGCAGAGCACGCAGACGGTGACAACGAAGGCCAGAAGGACCACTGCAGCCGTGGAGAGGCCCACGAGAGCTCCGATGCTGGGGAGAGAAGACCACAGGGGCTGAGTGCTGGGGCCTGGGGGCAGGATGGTACAGACGCATGAGCGGTAGCTACCACCAGCTGGGGTCTGAGGAATATCAGTGACGGTCATCTTCTGGTTTCTACGTGTGTGTGTGTGTGTGTGTGTGTGTGTGTGTGTGTAACCCCTCCCACCACTTACATGCACACACGATAGCACATACATACATATATACATATATTTGTAAATACATTCTTACAAGATAATGTAAAGTAAAAATAGCAGGACAAGACTGGACACAAAGCTCAGCCCAGACTTAACTAAATCAATTAAGCATAAGGTTGGAGGAAAATATACCGAACTATTATCAAGCTGCCTCTAGGTGTGATGCAGGCTGTGGATGTCCGGGCCACATCCCCTGGGGTCCCAGGGGGACCAGTATTCAGTACAGGGTTTCATTTGCCAGCATCTGTGCCTCTCCGGCTGAGGACTTTCTGAGACCCGGAACAAAGCTCTGTCTGCTCATTGATGGGGTCAGAAGCAGGATAACGGATGCTACCTCTCCATGACAGCTGAGAACCACAGTGGTATGCGTACCCAGCTCGGCGGAATAACTCTGCGGTGCACAGTGTACGCTGACCAGCAGGGGCCTGGCGCTGGTGGCCTGAGTGTGGCTTGCTTGGTAACAGAACCCGTTCTTGGTGTTCCCTCTGTCTCGTTTCCCCACCCTACCAGTGTCTTCTGGGATCACTCTCCATAAAAACTACTTAGCTGGGGGTAATGGCATAAGCCTTCAGTCCTAGCGCTCTGGAGTCAGAGACAGGTGGATCTCTGATTTTAAGGCCACCGTGGTCTGCAGAGTGAGTTGTATAGCAGCCAGGGCTAAACGGAGAGACCCTGTCCCCCAAACCAACCAAAAAACAAAAGCTGTTTGCCACCAGCTCTTCTCCTTACACACTAACGCTCTCCAGCTCTGCCGCCTACCCCCTTCCCATTTCTTCTGTCCTTTTCCACATCGGGTACGTAATGTTTTTTTAGTTCTTGTCCATACTTGAACGGGTATCCTGGACCGGGGAGATGGTTCACTTGATGGAGTGCTTGCTACACTTGCAAGCGTGGCTCAAGTTCAACATGCAGAATCCACATGGCAGGGCACTACAGAGGAGAGGAGAGGAGAGGAGAGGAGAGGAGAGGAGAGGAGAGGAAAGGCCTGATTTCAGAACCGGACGGACTTAAAATGATCAGCGTTGCCTGGCAGGGGAGGGCCTGGCTCCCGAGGGGTGAGTTCCTCCTGAGAAGAGTTTAGCACAGGACAGACAGCTGCTTCTGCATGAAGTCAGAGTCCTGCTCTGCCAGAAAGCGAACCAGAGGTCTCTGCTCTTAGGAGGTTTTGCCGCATGGACTCTGAAAGACAAAGATGCGCTGTGACCCCCGAGAAAGCAGTGAAGGGGCACCAGTCAGCTTTGAGATCAGGTACTTTTCACAGTCTGAAACCTGATTCTTCGATCCATACAGGGAAATATCACTTTGCTTTTCTGGTCCTCATTTGTGCCGGCTCCTATCTCACCAGGTGGCCCAAAAGGGTGCGGTGAGATGGTGTGTGCCACACCTGACCATCAGCTCTGTGCTTCCGGGAGGCCCTCTGGCTCACATTCTGGCAGAGAGAATGGAGAGAGAAGGAGGTTTCAGCAACCGGGGCCAGATGGTGGGCTTACACCGGCCGTTTCTCAGCTGGTGCCTTCTTTTTCTGAGATGGTTGGCTTTTGAAGATGCCCTTTTCCCTCAAACACTCTGTCTCTAAGGGTATAGTTAGTGCCTTCCTGGAGACGTCTACGCTTGCAAGAATGAGATTTTATGAAAAGGGCCAAATGGAATTTGGGGAAAACAAGATCCCCATACTGAAGTGAGGGGGGCTCGGAGGGAAGCGTGCAAGGAATTGTTCCGGAGTTCAGAGCACACTAACCATCCCTCTGTCCTGAGGCCTCTCAGCTCTGTGCTTTGTGACTGTCTTGATGCTTCTGAAGCATGTTGTGTTGGGACCCAGGAAGGGGGCTCAGCAGCCAGGAACCCAGGAAGTCCCGCCACACGCTGGAACCTTTCCGCTGCATTTGGGGCTGCACTGACACAGGCGCTGACCTTAGAGAGCTCCCTAGCCGACCCTCCCTGAAATCCAACTAAGACACTAAAGCGTGCCACAGTGAGAGGGTTTCCAAGGCAACCGGAGGGGTCCTAAGAGTGAGCAGATAAGGGAGAGATGGAAGGGGAAAGACCTGCCAGCGGGGGAGGGCCCCCCGGCTTGCCCATCCTTGCATCGATTATAAGGGGCCAGCAAAGTAGTCAGAAGACGAGAGGCAGCAAAGGTTTTGGAGACAGAGCTGAGTACATCAGCTACAAGAAGCCCCAAAGGTTCAGACAGTTGTTGGCCAGGCGAAGTCCGGGTTTGGGGCCACGTAAACCTAAGTTTCCATCCTTTGCCCTGGGGTACCCCCCCATGACAACCCCTCTCAAGCCTCGCCATCCACAAAACGGAGCGATGTCTTAGGGCTGGGTTTGTGTGGAAGCGGGTAACCCATCCTAAGTCATGCTCTCTGCATCTGGCTTCACTCCCTCCTCACACTGTCAGCTACGAGGCAAGCATTAATACGGCTCTTTACATTTTACTTAATTATTTTGAGAGAGGATCTCGCTGTGGACTCAAGGCTGGCCTGGAACTCACTGCGTATCCCTGGCTCTCTCAACGTCATAGTCTGTCTTTCTGCCTCAAGACCCTCAAGTGCTGCAGTGACAAGAGTGAACCATCATGCCTGGCTCCAACTGTCATTTTAAAGTTAAGAGAAAAGGGTCCACGAGATTTGGCAATGTTTCTGATTCGAAAGCTGGTGTGATAGAGCCAAGCTTTGCTCCAGGCTCTGAGTACAGGCCTCCGTCTTCCTTCAGCTCTCAGGCACTGTGCTGTTTTACTCAGGTGTAGGCTCTGTCTCTACATCGGGGGTTCTCAACCTCTGGGTCACAACCCTTCTGGGGGTCGAATGACTTTCACAGGGGTCACCTAAGACCATCAGAAAACACGGATGTTTATATTACGATTCATGCCAGTAGCAAAAGCACAGTTCTGAAGTAGCCGAGAAATAATTTTATGGTTGGTCTCCCCACAACACGAGGGACTGTAGGGATGAAATAGACTGGGAGGGTTGAGAATCCCCTCGGTGTTAGAGCCCTTGACTGTGACAGGCCCAGGGCCCCGGGTTTCATTCTCAGAAGAAGCCGCATGGCCCATCCTCTTGCAGGAAATAATTGATTTTTGCATCCTCTGTGCCATGCACAAAGACCCTGTAGCCAAGGTTAGAGTGAATAGTTGAATATGTGAGAACAGAAAGTAAATTAGTATGATTCCTTGGCTTTTCAGACGGCAGTCAAATGTGCAGGATATGATATGCTGGCCATCTGAAAATGCGTTAGTTACAGATTGGACACCTTAGAAAAAGCGATCTTTGTAGATGTAATTGGCATATGTCAAGTTGTTTTCATCGCTCTCTCTTTCATCCTGGCCTCCGCCTTAATCAGAAATCGAGACAGTGACTGGTCATCTTCCCCATTGGCAGATAAAGAGACAGAAAGACTCAGGGACCCATCAGCAGCTCCCGGTGATCGTTGGCACTCGAAAGCACAGTCTGCTTGCGCTCTCAGGGACAAAAACTCCCCATGGACCACTCCACTCCTGCTGACACCACTTGCCCAGAGCAGGCTGAGAAGCAGGCTCTACTTTTTGGTTGAAGCCTTTGAGGGACTCAGAGGGATGAAGATCCACTGTTCTCCAACTTCACACACAGGATTCAAGATCGTCAGAGTTGGCCCAAGCAACCCCACCCCTGAACAGCCGGGGAAGGGACGCGTTCACACCCAGACCACACTTTACTAAAATGGCTGGAGCTGGCCTGGGCCGTGCAGCTGTGCCACTGTGTCACCCTGCACTTGAAGGAAGCCCTAACCTCCAGGGTTTTCGAGTTAGTGCCAGCGTAGAGGACATCCCCAGGACTCACACCCGGCAGAAGAGTGAGAGGGAAGGAAAGGGCTGCGTGGGGTGGGGTTGCTGCATCAGGTGAGGATGAAGGTTTCTGAGGCTGTGATTTGGAGGCAGGCCTAGAGCCTGTTAAAGTCAAGATGTGGCTAAACAGCTGAGGCGGCTGACTGGCAGGCTCCAGGAGGGGGCTGGGACAGGTGACAGAGTCAGGACGGGTGTTATGGAGTTCATTAAGCTGGGGATGGGGTTGGGGCCGGCACCTGGAAAAGCGCCTGGATGGATGGGGGTCTGTGTGAGGCCCAAGAGTAGGGTTTGGGTTGCCTCTGTATATCTGGAGATAGTATTTGCTGTCAGGGTGTGGACTGGCTTGTGATTGTTGATTGTGTTGAGGGTGATGGTAAGATGAAGTTCAGACTAGGGAGAGAGTGAGTGCTTTGCGGTAGTGCCAGTCAGAGTCAGAAAAGAGTGGCAGTTCCAAAGTGTGGCTGGGGTCAGGATGGAGTAAGAGTCGGCAGGGGACACGAGGGCAGTGATAAAGGTGACAGCGGGGTCATATTGGCAATGAGGAGTAAGCGAGGTGTGAGGGAAGGGCACCGAGATGAAAGCAGAGGCTTACAAAAGGCTGGCCTGTGGGCGGGCGCGGGGGGGGGTGGCTAGCTGAGAAAGGGGTCCAAGGTGAGGTCTGGGCCAGGGCCCGTACCTGAGCCACCACATGTAGCTGTGCTCGTAGGGGAAGAAGCTGTGCGGGTCGTCGCAGCAGTACTTGTGGTCGCGGAAGCCGCAGCAGAACACGGCGGCCGCCTCGCCCCCCGGCCGCGGGCAGCTGAAGCCGCGCACCACCTCCTGCTCGGCGCTCACGTAGCTGGAGCAGGCGCCGCTCATCGCGCCTCCCGGAGCCCGCCGGACGGGCGGACGGACGGACGGACGGCGGGCGAGGGGGTGGGGGACGACGGCCGGCCGGGGACCCAGCGGAGGCCGGGGACAGAGCCCGAGGGCCGGGCGGGCAGGCAAGTGCGCGGGCAGGGGCGCGCGGGGGCGGCGCGGGCGCGGGGGCGCGCAGGGAGGACGGGGGCCCCCCGGGGTGGCCAGGTGCGCGGGCGCGCGGGGGCGCGGGGACCCGGTCCGGCCCGGGAGCCGCCCCCTCCCACCCCGCCCCGCCGGCCGCCGAGACGCCGCCACGCGACACGGCCGGAGAGGCGCGGTGGAGGTTGGAGGCCCTCGCCCGCGCGAGGTGCCACCACCGTGCTGGGCGCCGCCACCATGCTTGGGCGCCAGCGCGCTCCCAGCGCTTCCCCGGGCGGTTGGCGCTCCACCTAACCCGCAGGGCAGGACCAGGGGTTTTCATTGTGTAGACGGCAGCTGAGGACCAGAGACGCCTGAGTCCCAGGCGCTTGAGCCCATGGGGTGACGACCCAGCTGCAGACTCCCCCTTTCCCCTGGACCTCGGGTACTCCACCCTGGCCTTGATGGCTTGATGACCCTGCCTCCAGCTCCCAAAAGCTGGGATTCCGGTGGGTGCCACCACGCGCTACTCTTCAGGGATCTTTTTAAAATCTTCGCATCTACCCTCTTTACCTTTCCTGTCCTGCTCCCTGGTTCACCCACAGTGTTTATGCAACCCCTGGTAGACCTCTCTGTCACAGGCCAAGCACAATGGGGCAGTTGTCTCAGGCATAAGCCTTTCCCCCACCTCAATTCGGCTCTGTCAACCTCCACAGCTTCTTCCCAGACTACAAGAGCCAGGTTCTCATTCTTGTCTGAAGGTGCTTCCAGAGCCTCAGTTTCCCCAATACATCCTGAGAGAGTGGGGAGAAGATCCTCAAGAACTTACCCAGTTCCTCAGAGCCTGACCTCTCTGTTTTCACAGACGTTGGACAGTAGGAAATAGAGGGGCGTGTGTGTGTGTGTGTGTGTGTGTGTGTGTGTGTGTGTGAAAGCATGGATCTGAAGGAGTCTGATGTGAGCTTAAAGGACCCCTCCCTGCCTCTCCCTGTGCTTCCTTCCCTTTGTCCTCTAAGGCAGGTACACAGATGGCGTTGTGTACGAAGCCTGTGACCTTGGCACCTGAAGGGGTCAGATCTGGGCTGTCCTTGAGAAACAGTTTGGTGGAGGAATCAGGAATCTCAGGGAGGGATCAGTGGAGGAGCCAGCACAGGACTGGGAGGCCCAGGGGGAACGCAGGGATTGTAGACGCAAAGGGGCCCCAAGCAAGGGAACGGGGAAGGGTTTTGAGAGCGGAATGCCTTTAAGAGTCACCGTGAAGCTAACAAAAAAGACGTGACGGCACACGTCACAGCAATTCAGCAGGCTGAGGTGGGAGGATTGCTCGCGCCCAGGAGTTTAAGGCAAGCCTGGCATTTCAAAAGTGAACAAGCACGTGCCTTTGGCCTGGAGTACGGCCTAATGGTAGATCATCTGCCCGGCATGCACAAGGTCCAGGTTGGCCACCCGCACCACAAAACCAGGAGGAACTGTTATTCCCAGAAAACCCTTCTCCTGAGCTGTGATCCCCGAAGACTGGAGCTGTCGGCTACTCTAGTGAAGGCATCTTGACCCCTGTCTACCGGAGGAAGGGGTTAGGGGAGGAATCCTTTGGGAAGGAGTGAGGCCTCTGTGGGTCATGGTCAGGGGGCAAACCTAGGAAGGCAATTCCCCAGGTCCTTTTCCAGCCAAGAATTCATTTCTCTCTCCTAGTAACCCAAAGGAAGGATTCCGTCCCTGAGAGAAGCAAGCACCATGTGGCCCAGCAAGCACATCAGTGGCCCAGCCGGAGTGCTGCCATGACGGTCCAGCCAAGAGTCCCTTTACATTCTTGATGAAGCGGACGGGCCGCTATTAACAGTGATGCTTTTAACTGCAAGGAAGAAACTATTTAGGATCATAAAGTCTGTTCGTTGCATTGAGGCGCAGTTTAACCCTGCTCTTTAAAATGTCAAAAGATCGAGAAATGAGTCTACGAAGCACTATGATTTGGGGGTCATTTCTGTAGTGACAAAGTTCAGGTACTATCCTCGTGCTCGTGTTTTGTCACTTGCTCTGGGAGGAAGCGCTGAGGTCCAGCCGGGGGCTAGTACTAACAAGGACACAACTGTTCCACCCTTTCCAGACAGCCAAAGGTTCCACGCTGGAGATCCAGGGTTAAAATCCTCCTCTTTCTCTGGCTTAGCTCCGCGCTTAATGTTCGTCCCCTTCTTGCACCTGTTATGTTCCTTCACAGTATTTCCCTACAGACATTTCTTCCTCACCTATCAGTGCCCAGGCACTCTCTCATCCCGAGAAAATCTGGGCGTGTTTATATGTGTGTGTGCGCAAGCTCATGGGCCACGCTGTTCTAGCCTTCCATCATGTGGCTCCTCACATTCTAGCCTCCACCTCGTGGGGCTGAAAAGCACATTGCTAGGTCTGGTGGCAGGCGTTGTTAGGCCTGGTGGCAGGCGCCTTGGCTCTCTGAGCCGCCTTGCCAACCCGAAAGCGGATTTTGAGCTAGGCGCCTATTTTCCCCTTTTGTAGACAAAGTGCCTGAAGGTTAAGAGACTTTCCCAAAGCCACGTGGCCAGCCATCAGAGCGCCTTCCCATTTCTCCTCCCAAGCCCAAGTTTGTGGGCCCAGGTCTCTCAGTCTCTCCGGAAGGGAAGGAGAGTCCGTGAGAGTGTAGAGAGAAGGGTGGAGGGGAACCTTCGCCCCCAGAGACCCAACTGTGGTTCACCATCTCTTTGCTCCTCCCATCAGCCTGCACAGTGGTGTTCTCTTCATCCAAGAGGGAAAAATCAACGAGCCTAGTGGTATGCCCTTGTAACACCAGCACTTGGGAGGTAGAGGCGGAGGATTGCAACAAATTCTAAGTCAGCTAGGCTTACACAGCAAGACCTTATCTTAAAAAAAAAAAAGGAGCGGGGGTTGGGGTGGTGGTGAGGGCGGGCTTCAGCGCTGGGCAGGCTTATCTTTGAGTTTCAGAGGAGTCTGCTCTACAGAGTGAGTACCAGGGTAACCATGGTTACATAGAGACACCCTGTCTGGAAAAACAAAAAGCAAACAACACTCACCCCAACAAAGAACAAACAAAGAAACAAAACATGTATTTGTTATAACACAAAACATTTGAAAATCTCAGTCATCAAAAGAAAAACCATTTCTAGTCTCATCACACACGCGCGCGCACACACACACACACACACACACACACACACACACGCTGACACCCTCCCTCCACCCCTTCTTTGGGACCTGTCCTCCGACCCCCAGTTCCCTTCACCAATTATGCACCAACTTTATGGAGAGGAAAGCCAGATCTTACACGGGACTAGTAAGTCGCTGAAGGAGGTACAAGGCATCAGTTCCAGTCACGACCGGGTGACCGTAGCTGGGCCTGTCTGCTTTGGAGCAGCAGCTAAGCTAACTCCGTGCGAAGCGCGGCTGGTGTGAGGGAAGCCTGGTTACCAGCTCTGGCACCCAGGCTCCAAGTGGAGACAGGGACAGACAGAGACAGACAGACAGACAGACAGAGACAGACAGACAGAGACAGAGAGAGAGGAACAAAGGGAGAGAGAGGGAGAAAGGGAGAGAGACACAGAGAGGGAGAGAGAAAAGGGGAGAGAGAGGGAGAGAGAGAGAGAGAGAGAGAGAGAGAGAGAGAGAGAGAGCAGCTTTTGGCGCGCAGGCAGCCACCGACCCTGTGTGTCTGTGGGGGAGCCCTGCCGTCACGTCACGTGGCTGGAGACACAAAGGAAGGATGGGGCTGAGAGCCCTCCCCAGGGAGGCGCTTTCCCTTCGCTTCCAGAACGACGCTGGGACAGTGGGCCGGCAGCCGTCGTGACACCGCGATCGGCCCGGATCGAGGCCCAGTTAGCTCCCCCCACCCTCTCCTCGCTTTCCCGGGGTCTGTCGTTTGCACAATCTTTGAGCCGCACAAAGAGACTGACGCAAAGATGGACCCTCCGCTTCGCTTAAGGGGGCTTAAGGGGGGAAACCCCGTTTTTTCTGCTTTTCTTTTCGAGGCAGGGCTTCTCCGTGTAGCGGCGGTCAGTGGGCTGGAGCTCGCCCGCCGCCTCGCCCCGCAGACGGCAGAGGCTCTCCGGAGCGCGGTCCCGGGCACTGACTGTCGCCCGTTTCGGATCTCTGAGCGCTGTGCGGAGCCGCCACGCCTGAGGTTTAACATTTAAACGCAGCCATCTCGCCATTCTTCCAGAGCCAGTTTCCCACCTAGCCTTATGTCTGTGCACGTCGCTCACGCTGAGGGCCCCTGCTCTACCTAGGTGACTCATTTTTGCTGAGATACAACTTTCTGTTCTGTGTTCACATCATGGTTTATTTAGTTCTTGGACATTTAGGTTTCTTCCCATTTTGTCCTCTCTTCTCTTTCCTTCTTTTTCTTTCTCTCTCTCTCACTCTCTCTCTGTTTCCTTCTTTCTTTCACTAATGCTTCTTTTAAAGCTCATTGTTGGACATGGTGGCGCACAGGTTAACCCCAGCACTCGGGAGGCAGAGGCAGGCAGATCTCTGTGAGTTCCAGGACAGCCAGCATTACATAGTGTGACCTTATCTAATAAAAAAAAAAAAATATATATATATATATATATATACACATACATATATGTATATATATAATTTAATATATATAATTTAATATATATTTATATTATTTAATCCAGAAATTGTTTTCCAGAATGGCTGCTCAGTTTTGTCTTCATCGATAGTTCTGTGCCCTCACTAGCACTAGTATTTTTCATTTTATCTGTTGATTTTCATTAATATTCTTTTTAAAAGCTTTGCTTACTTTCTCTTATGTGCATGAGTGTCTGTGCATATGTCTGCACACTCGCTTGCTCCATGCACTCAGAGCCAGAAGAGGGCACTGGATCCTCTGGAACTGGAGTTATAGAGAGCTGTGATCTACCACGTGGGTGCAAGGAACTGAACTCAGGTCTTCTGGAAGAGCAGCCAGTGCTTTTAACCACTGAGCCATCTCTTCCTAATATTTGCCTCTCTGAATCTTTTGAGCCTTTTTTTTTTTTTAATGTTTTTAAAAATAGGGTTTCTTTGTGTAGCCCTAGTTGTCCTGGACTCACTTTGTAGACCAGGCTGGCCTTCAACTCACAGCAATCCACCTGCCTCTGCCTCCCAGAGTGCTGGGATTACAGGCATGCCCTGAGCCCGGCTTCTCTGAGTCTTAATTATTGCATTTAACAGCGTACTCTCCAGTTCCATCCATTTGCAGAAAAATGCCACAATTTCATTCTTTACAACTGACTAAAACTCCAGTGTGGCCAGGTGGGAGACCTGACATTCATAGCTCCATTTTCAGGGAATCTGATGTCTTCAAGTAAAACACTCATACACATAAAAGAAAACAAATGTTAAAACTTATGTTAAAAAGAAAAAAAAAAAATACAACTCAGCCCTGAACAGGAAGAAACCATGTATGTATGTGTAACAGTTCCCATCTCAGGTAGAGGAAGGAGAATCAGGAAGTCAGGGTCTTTCTTGGCTTCCCAAAGAGCTGGAAGCCATAAAAACCTGTCTAAAAATAAGCCAGCTCTGGTGGCACACACCTTCAATCCCAGCACTTGGGAGGCAGAGGCAGGCGGATCTCTGTGCTTTTAAGGTCAGCTTGGTCTACACAGCAAGTTCTAGGTCAACCTGGAACATAGTGAGACCCTGTCTCAACACAAACAAACAAACAAACAAACAAAACCTCCACTGTGTATGTATTTTACATTTTTTTACCTGTTCATTTTTAAAATCACATTTATTTTGTTATTTTATGGGAGATAGGGCACATATGTGCCATGGCTTGTACGTGGAGGACTCTCCTTCTTTCCACCTTGGTGGATCCTGGTAATTGAGTTCAGGTCATTGTGTGGTTTGCTGGTAGGTGCCTTTACCTACCTAGCTGCCTCTCCAGCCTGTTCTGCTTTTGATGGACATATACACAAGTTCTGTATCTTGGCAGTTAGGAATAACATGCCAAGCCAGGCGCAGTGTCACACGCCTTCGATCCCAGCCCTCAGGGGGGCAGAGGAATGTGGATCTCTTTATGTTCAAGGCCAGCCTGGTCTACAAAGTAAGATCCAGGACAGCCAGCCAGAGCTGTTACACAAGGAAACCCTGTCTTAAAAAACAAAACAAAACAAAAAGTGTGCCAATATATATGGTTGTTCAAGTATGTCTGTAGTAGGCTGACTTCACAATTCTTTGCACATATATCTGGGAGTGGTCTAGCTGAGTCATATTCTGTTTTTAGTATTTTGAAAACAAAACAAAACAAAACAAAAACTCCATAGCAATTTCCATAGCAGCTGCTCTAGTTCATACTCCCACTAGAAGAGAATCAGGACTTCTCTTTCTTCACATCTTCAACATTTGTTTTCCCTTGGCTTGGGTCTTTGTTTTTGGAGACAAGATCCTTACTACATAGGCCTGACTGGCCCAGAATTTGCTATGAGGACAAAAGCTGCTTGAACATTGGGAGTTTCTCCGGCCTCTACCTCTTGATTTCTGGAATCACATGCGTGTACTACCTCGCTTGGCTGAGAAGTGTTTAATTTCTGGTCATACCATTTGTCAACTTGTTTGAGACAGGGTCTCACTATGTGGCTGGCCTGGAACCAACTACGTAGAGTTCAAGCAGGTTTCAGTTACACCCATGCATTCACCAAGCTCCGCCCGGCCGTTTAGTGTCATCTTGAGCCACTAGCCAACTTTATAACAAGATTTGTTGATGAGCCTGGGCTTCCTTTCTTCCTTTTAAGTTTTTAGAATTATATGTATATGTTTTGCATGCGTGTATGTCTTTGCACCACTTTTGTGTCTGGTGCCCACAGAGGCCGAAACAGGGAATTGAATCCCTTGGAAATGGAGTTACAGATGGTTGTGAGATGCAGTGTGGGCGCTGCATTCAATCCTGGGTCCTCTGGAAGGGCAGAGCAGTTAAAGAGTTAAGGGCACCTAACTGCTGGGCGGTCTCCCTCGCCTCCAATCCGGGATTTCCTCCTATGGGATGTGTGTCTGAGTCAGCTGGTCTGACCTTGGGATGTAACCAGAGGCCAGAAGAGGTTCTCGGCTCCTCTGGAGCTAGAGTTCTATTGTGTGCGTGAGGGGGAGACACACAAGCCATGGGTATGTGTACAGCGGCTCGTGTTTCCACCGTGTGGGTTTCAGACCAAATTCAATTCGCCACGTTTGTTGGTGAGCACTTTTACCTGCTGACCCGTCCCACTGATCTTGCTTCCCTCGCCCCCATACAGTGTACTCTGACCACCTGCTGTGAGTCAGGTGTTTGCTCTGCTCAGAGTACCACTGAGATAAGACGCGGGGCGGGGCCGGAGCCCAGTTGAGGCAAGAAGGAGAATTTCCTCCCGGGCAATGGAGAAGTTGGGAAAGAGCCCAGCAGGCAAACATCTGGGTCAAAGTCCAGGAGAACAGCTGGTTGCTGTGCTGAAGAGCTCTCTAGAAGAGCGTTCACCTTGCAGTGGGGAAGATGGGTTGGAGGAGTGGTTGAGACCAAGGAGATGAGCTCCAAGGCTGGCGAATTCCCACATCTCTGCTAAGCCCTCGGTCTTCATCCTCATCTGTGGCTTCTACCTCTTGTTAGGATACAGATTTGCTGCTGCTACATCCCCAGCAAAGAGTCTCAAGTGAAACCAGGAAGCAGCAATGAAGAAAAGGCTGGGGAGGGTGTTAAGGTTTGGAATACAGTTGATTCTTGTCCTTGCCTCCTCAACATCTGTTCCCCCTTCCGCTTGCTTTTTTCTTTTACGTGTTCTCTCTCTCCTTCTTCCTTCCTCCTTCCTTCGTTCTCATGTATCCCAGGCTGGGGATGACCTTGAACTGCTGAGCCTCTTGTGTGTCCCCCCTAAGCACTGAGAACTGTAGGCATGTGTCATCACGCCCTGTTTAAACCCCCAGTTTTCATCTGGAGGACCACACAGGATAAATGTTTTATAGTCTAGTGAGCTGGGTGTGGCTAGGTGATGGAATTGTTTGTTTTTGTTTTTTGAGACAGGATTCTCTATGTAGCCCTGGCTGTCCCAGAACTCACTCTGTAGACCAGGCTGGCCTCGAGCTGACAGAGATCCACCTGCCTCTGCCTCCCAGCTTACAGGTGTGTGCCACAGTGCCCTGCTAGCTGACTGCATTTTAAATAAGACACGGCATAGGAGGAATACGTAGCCATCTTGGGCCCTGCAGATGATGGCAATATCCTGGGGAGGAGCCTGCTATGAAGCCATAGCAGGGCAAAGGTCTGGGCTTTTACACAGGATGAAATAAAGGATCTCTTTCCTCTCAGAGCAGGCAAATCTGTGTTGTCTCGAAGCAGCAGAAATCATAGAGAAATGCAGAGGCTCATGGGGATATGGGGAGGAGAGGGGAATCCTGTTTGTCTACTATTTTTTGTTTGTTTTGTTATACCCTAGGCAGTATTTCTTAAAATGTGGCCTTTGGACCATATCCAACCACTGCAGTGGGACCCAGGGATGTGAGCGGAGGTGTGGCCTCCACCAGCAACCCTCGTGGTTGGCCCTGCTGGAGAATTCTTCTTCCACACTGTCTCCAGGATTACCTGTGTCTCCCCCCCCCAAATCCCCAGAGCAGCTTACTTCCGCCAGTGACGACCCCCTCTGCCCCAGTTTCCTTCCACCAGTTAGACTTAGGGCTCCTGTGGCAGGCAGGCTATCAGTTCTCTCCCAAATGACAAAGTCCTTCCTGAACTGGCCAGACCACCTCTCCAGACTCTTATCACTTGGCTGCAGGCAGCACTGGCTCCGTCAGGGCCAACATCTTTCTTCCTGGGGGCTTTTCCCCAGGCTGCTCCATCGACTTAGGATTCCTGAACCTTAATCTCCAATTCTTTGGAAAAGCAGAGCTCTCAGCTTTATTGTCATTTTTCAGGGAGGTGTCCTCTGAACTCCAGCATAGGTCAAGTGCCACTTACATACATACACATGGCTCCCCGCTCTTGGTGCTTCTGCTGATTGTAATTATGACATTATCAGTGTAATCACTCGTCTTTCCCCCTATTCTCTAAGTCTTGTTTTGTTCACTGCTGTACCCTAAGAACACAGTGATAGCCTGACATTCAGGCAACCCCAAGAAATATTTGCCGATGAGTGAATGTTTCCTCAGACTATAACAGACTGGAGAGTCCCCCAACTTTCCTCTCTTCCTCCATTCACCATCCATCTGTCCAACTTGATAACAAAATGATGGATAGCAATGAAAATGAGACACAGAGCACATTGGTATGGCGAGAAAAAAACAGCTGCAGCTGAAAGGGGAGCGCAGCAGAAGGCACAGGCCTGTGTCGTGTAACTGCAGCCATTAATAACACCTCTCTCAAAAACCTGCTAAGCTGAGTCCCTGCCAGTAACCTACAGTAGCACCCCATATCTGCAGCTGCATGTTCCACGACTTCAGTTATCTATGGTGAGATGTGGTCTGAAAATATTAATGACAAATTCCAGAAATAGATAATTCATAACTTTTTTTTTTAATGGAACAGTCTCACTATGTAGTCCTGGCTGTCCTGGAACTTGCACTGTAGACCAAGTTCAAACTCACACAGATCACCTGCCTCTGCCTCCCTAGTACTAGGATTAAATGCCTGACTCTGATTCATAATTTTTAAATTGCTGTTGTGATTACATGATGAACTCTCAAGCCATCCTGGTTCATCCTCTCCCAAGTGTGAAACAAACTTTTGTCTAGTGCATCTATACTATATGTTCTATTTATCCAGTGGTAGGAGAGAAAAAAAGAGAGGAGAGGAGAGAGGGAAGGGGAGAGTAGAGAAGGGACGGGGAGGGGAAAGGAAAGAGAGAAAGAGAACACTTCTACTCTAGTATATTATGATGGTTTATTAGTAGCTATTGATATTAATCTTTTACTGCACTTATATTAAGCTTCATCTCAGGTGTTTATCTATAGAAAAAAAACAGTGTATATACGGCTTGGTACAATCTACAATTTCAGGTATCCACTGTGGTCACTAAAGTCAGGGGTGACAGGAACCTGGGGACACAGCTCCACACTGCCACTGAAAGCAGCCTGAGAAATTCCTCTAACCTTCTGAGGACCTTGGCTTGGGTGAAACGGGATCCTTGGCTTTGATCCAGAAAAGACTTGGAACTAGGCTGTCTGAAGCCAAGTTTATTAAAGATATTTAGGTACAGTATGAGGGTTAAGGGAAAACGGTGCTTGGGAAAAGAAAAAGGCCTACCCACACAGGCATGGCGTTCTCATGAGAGAGCTGCAGTGAGGTGCCCCAGCCTTAGCTGCGTAACCATCTTCATGTCTCTCAAGTTACGTCCCAGGGGCCGCTAAGAAACCTCATCCTGGGCATGGTGATGCACAACTCTAATCCCAGCACTTAGGAGGGAGTCTGTGTGAGTCTCAGGCCACACAGGTCTAAACACTGAGTACCAGGCTAGCCAAGACTATAGAGTGAGACCTTGTCTCATGAAAATACAAGTTGTCCTCTTTGTGTATGTGTGTAGATGCGTGCCTCCACACAGGTGAACATGTGTCACAGCACATGGGTGGAGGGTGAAGGACTGCTTGTGGGAGTCGTATCTGGGACTGACCTTAGGTTAGCAGGCTGGGTGGCAGGCACCTTTCTCCGCTTTGCCATCCCCCAGCCCTTTTCTCTTCCATAAGTGGAATTACAGGGTGGCTCTGAAGATGGCTTAGGCGGATGATGGGCTGATAAAATGAAGGTGGGAGCACGGGGGTTGCACAAGGAGGCTAGGGCATATCTCTTCACTGTAAAGAAAGTTTCTGGTGAGAGTCCCAGAAAATTGCAGGTTTTGAGCTGGGAAGGCATAGAGCCTTAGGCAAGGGTAATTGTGCTGGAGTTCTTGTTTTTCAGCCGCCTAGAGCGTTCAGCCAAGGCTGGGAGGAGGGGGTTCGTTCTTTCTTCCTTCCTTTCTCTCTTCCCACGTCTCCACAACTGTCCCTGTGTTCTGCCTCATTGGGAGATACATGGCCCCTGTGACTCTAAATAATGGCAAACAGCTACCGTGTCAGTAGTATGGCTAAAGCAAGTTACTAAAATATTGATTAATAATAAAAGACTTAGCATGTAGCTAAGCTGTCATGTAATTCGGCCTAATGAATAAGTATCTTAGATGATAAGCAGGTGTTAGGAGATAATTAAATTGTTAGCAGATAATTGTAAATTGACTACTCAAGTGTTAAACTGATAACCAAGAGATTAATTTAGAACCGGGATCTTGGCAGATAATGACTAACTAATGGCTAGGTGAGAGTTGATGAAGACTTCAACTGGCGTGTTCCCAAAAGGAGTTTTGTGTGTGTTAGAAGCAACTAGAGCTAGGCAAAGGCTCGTGAAGTCTATAGAAGTACATGTCTAACAGGAAGAATTAAGTCATCAGTAGGACTCTTTTTGTTTATTTCTGTGTTTGTTTGTTTGGTTAGTTTTTTGAGACAGGGTTTCTTTGTGTAGCCCTGGCTGTCCTGGAACTCGCTTGATCTGTAGACCAGGCTGTCCTCAAACTCACAGAGACATGCCCACCTCTGCCTCTGAGTGCTGGGATTAAAGGCAAATGCCACCACCACCTGCTGGACTCAAAACTTTTCAGTAACAAAAAAAAAAAAAATTTCTTTTTCTAATCTTTGGCGTCTAGGTCTAGACATGGCCCAGCATGGAGACAGTGTTCAAATGCAACCACCATAGAAGCATGAGAGATGTTCTGAAGGAAGACACCACGTCTTTCCCTGTGCTCACACTACTGAAACAATGGATGCCAAGAAATTGGAAGTCCCCCAGTCTCAGGCTCGTAGAAAGATAAGCTGGAGACCCTCAGCTAGAAGGGAGCCTGTCCCTCAGAAAGAAACCTCATAGAGCTCGGACAACTGGTCAGACTACCTTGTAGGAGAGACCAGTGTCAGGCAATGATGGACCCGTGATATGGGTGGGACCATGCCTTGACTACTGTTTAGTTATAGTTACATCTTGGTTTCTAGTGAAACCTAAGCCTTGCATCAGGACCTTGAATATGAACTTTGCTCCCTTTCCCTGTATGGCCATATTGAATAAATCTCATTTTTCTCTCTCTCTCTCTCTGTGTGTGTGTGTATTAGACAGGTTCGGCTACGTAGCCTTGGAACTCACGTGGGTCATCCTCATAGGTCTGAGGCACTGGGGTTCTTGACATGGCTTTGCTCATGGCAACGATACTTATTCATTCAGGACTTCGTTCCTTCCCCATGTGTGTGTCTGTTTGTCAGTCACGTAAGTGATGGCGCGTGTAGAGGCCAGAAGTACCAGATTCCATGGAAATGGTGTGACAGGTGGTTGTGAGCTGCCTGGGGGTGTGGAAACAGAACGAGGGTCCCTTGCAGGAGCAGCAGGCTCTCTTTACTGCCAAACCATCTCTTCAGCCCCATTTTCTGTTTGTTTTGTGTTTAAGACAGGGCCTCAAACTCACTGTGTGGCAGCCCTGACTCCTGATCCTTCTGCCTTCTTTACCTTCAAAGCCTTGGGTTTATAGGCAGGTACCACCAGGCTGGGCCTAAAGCAACTTTTAAAAGCTCTGTTTCACTTATATACTCTAAATTAAAAAGGGGTGGTGGTGGTTATTTATTATTTTTAAATTATTATTGGGGGAATGGGTCTGCCAAGGATGTCAGCGTGCAACTCTGTAATGTTGACTCTCTCCCTCCACCTTTTCTGTGGGTCTGGGGATTGAACTCAGGTCGCTAGGCTTGCAGGGCAAGTACTTTTAGCCGCTGAGCCATCTCTCCAGTCCCTTTCCTACACATTCGCCTCAGGCTTGTGCTCCTAAGACCATGTTCCAAATATACACACAAACACACAAAGAAAAATGACTAAGAAGTATAATACACAAAAGATATATATGGCTTTATATATTCAAGGGAACATGCCTGTTTCTCATTGGCATATAATACACTGGGGTGGGAGAGAAAACAGACATAAATCATCAACCCACAAGGAAGAACTAAAAAAGAATAGTAGTGGTAATAGAAAAGAAGAAAAGAGGAGGAGGAGGAGGAGGAGGAGGAGGGAGACGACCCATCACGGGAAGATAACGTTGGTCCCAAGCCTGACGACTCAAGTTCTATCCCAGGAACCCAAATGGGGCAAGGAGAAAACCGATTCCCATAGGCTGTTCTCTAATCTCCACACACGTGCTGCCGTGCGTGGGCTCCTCCCACCCCAACAAATAAATGTTAAAAAATAAATGTTAAAAACAAATAAATGTTCAACAAATAAATGTTAAAAAAAAAAAGATCCTGTGCCCCAGGGTGCACCGGAAGGAGCGTCTGGAGGCTTTGTAGGCCAGGTGGCGTCCAGGGCCTATGAGGAATCCGGGGATGGGGGGGTGCCAATGCGTGTGAGAGGGGCTTGCAGCCTGGAGAGAAAGGTGAGCCAGGATGCCGAGCACCAAACAGGAGCTCCGACTGCAGGAGACAGCGGAGTGTTTCTTTTACAAAGCGAGTGAGAAGCTCTAACCCCGGGGCCAATGTCCCCGCTGCGCAGGGGCTCAGCTGTTGTCCAGGGAGGCTCAGTGGCCGAGGACCCCTCTTCAGGACGCCCCATGCCCGGCACCGAATCCAGAAGCGCAAACCTTCCTTGATGCAAACTGTCCCTGCTTCGAAAAAGTAAAACAGCGCAAGCCACAAAACTCAAGCCCTCGGAATAAACTTTGGCCCGTCAGGATTCGCTTGTATCCAGGCTCGAGGTGGCTGAGGCGAGCAAGGTCGGCTCCATTCCTTTTGCTGGCTGGCCCGTCACCGCAGCCTGACAGCCTTTGACACCTCACACTCTAACACAGGCCCCCTCAAAAGACAGGAGAATCTGTACCATCTCTCTAACAGTCCAAACTTGGAGAGAAAAAAAAATTAAAATGCTTGGTTTATCAAAACTACAGGCATTTTATGTGATCTTCAGGAAGTTAGCACGAGGGACCTTGAGGTGGAAGGTTTGTAAGTTCAAGGCCAGCTGGGCCTATATAAGGAGCTCGTATTTCTAAATGGACCAAATTGGGGCTGGGGGGTGGCTCAGTTGATAAAGTACATGGAGACTTGAGTTTGGTCCCCAGCACATATGTCAAAAGTCAGGCATGAATCCTGGAAAGCAGAGACAGGAGGGTCCCCGTGTTGCTGGGACCCAGGTTCCCCTGAGAGAGCTTATGTTCTGTGTGTGCTGCAATGCTCATAGACCTGTGGGTTAAACGCTTCAAATTCCCCCTCCATCAGGGATACGAGAGGCAAAGCCAAGCCCACGGCCCGCTCTCCACCCTTGACGGCTTCTGGCCCGGATGCAGGGGAAGACAGACCCATCCTTCCCTGGGGGCCCGGCTACTAGGACCCTGCTCCAGTGAGTACATGGACAACACAAAATGGACTTTTTTTTTTTTGTGGGGGGGTGGGGAGGCTGGTTACGAGGGAAGGGGTGGACCTGGGAAGACTGGGAGGTGAACGTGATGGGGTGTGTGATGTGAGATTCCCAAATAATAATTAAAAAAAAAGTTCTTCGAGGCGAGTGTGGAGACACATGTCTTTAATCTCAGCACCTGGGAGGAAGATAGGGGAATCTCTGTGAGCTGGAGGCTTGGTCTACGCAGCAAATTCTAGGATGGCCAGGGCTATAGAGAGAGATGCCTGAATTCTAAGTGCAGTTTGACAAGGACGTAAGGCCTGGTCCTTTCTGGGGAGACCCAGCTGGGGTGGGAAGAGCCCCAGATATGCCCCCCACCCCGTGAACATACCTAAGCCAGAGGAGCTGCTGTGTCTAGAACCTGTGGGTTTATCTCTGCAAACTTATCTGGGCATTGTTTACTTTTCTCCTGGCTGTGATAATATATCTGGCTAATGTAACGTAAGGGAGAAAACATTTCTCATGGCTCACAGTTTCAGGAAATAGCAGTCCATCATAATCAGAAACGCACAGTGGCTCCTGGCCATGTGTGTGGCAGCTGGGGTCATGCTACCACAACAGTCTGGAAGAAGGGCCTGCAGCTCAGCCAGGATCCTGGTTGAAGTTCTGCTCCTAGGGTCATGCATCTGCCGCAGATATAAAAGGTTCCATAACCCACCCACCCTCAACCAAAACGGTGCCACTAGCTGGAAACCAGGTGTTCAGGTACACAGCTGTCCCTGTGGGGGACAGCTTACATTTCAGTTTTTTTTATCGTGGTGTATGATTGGAACTTTTGTTTCCTTTTGTTTTTTGAGACAGGGTTTCTGTGTAGCCCTGGCTGTCCTAGACTCACTTTGTAGACCAAACTCACAGAGATCCACCTGCCTCTGCATCCTGAGTGCTGGAATTAAAGGCGTGTGCCACCACTGTCTGGCTGATTGGAAGATTTTAATTGACCATTAATGCTTAGCTTGACTGAAAAATTAAATGGGCCCGGAGCCTTCAATATCCCTACCGAATTCCTGGCAGGGCTTACTTCTCTTTTATTATTTGTGTTTTTATTAGCGCTCTCTTCTTCTCTTTCTGTGCCTTTCTTTCTGCCTCACTGGGAGTTTTGCAAGTGTTTGAACTCTGAGCCCTCCCCCCACCCAATTCCAAGAACATGTATCTTTCGAAATTAGAAAATAACACACACAGGAACAGAGAACAAAAAAGACAAACACACTTGGCCTAGGTTTCCATTGGCTAGAAATTCATGTTGAGCTCAAGTTTTATTATCACAAGTAATGTTTTGTTTCTATTCGGAGGACCGTGCTGAGTGCTCCTCTTTGGCTAGCACTGCCCCGGGCGCGTTCACAGGTATCAGATGCTAATCTTCACAGCCTCCCAATGAGGTAAGGCTTGGCACCTTGTGCAGAGGCCTGGCCAGGTAGACTGCTTCAAACCCATCTACACGTTTTCTTCATAGCCTTGCCATGTTTCCTTTGGCTCGAGGCCTACTGGCCAGTGATTCGCTGTTAAGCACTGTTATTGGCCACGAGTCCTGTTCTTTGCTTTTGGATTCAAATCTTGTGGGTCTCAGCCTTCTTCCTCTACTCCAGTGAAGGGAAGAGAAGCGTTGGCCCCCTGCCCATGAAGCACCACTTGAGTTTGCTGAGGGCTGGGAGTAGTGGGGAAGCCAGTCACAGGTCTTCCCGTTTCCGAAGGATGAGCCTCTTCACCTGCTCGGTAATGTGGGGCTTGATCTTCTCCATCGGCACGGTGGGATCCCACGCGTCCACCACCTTCCCATCTGGGTCCACGAGGTATTTCCAGAAGTTCCAGGTGGGCTCCTTCCCGGAAGAGTCTAAAGAAAGAGGGAGAAGATCAGGGCACTGCCCGTACCCTCTCCTGGAACCTCACTATTGGTATAATTCTGGCACCCGGGCTTTACCCAGACTGCTTAAATAGAGCCACGGAGAGCGAGAGCCAGCTACCAGCCCTTTTCAAAGCCTCTCCAGTATATCCCAACATGGGACCCAGCGTGAGAGAGACTACCTTAGGAGCCTGGGAATGACCTGACACAGCACTAATGAGCCCAAACAGTCATCCCTGGTCCCAGGCCACCTAGGTTTGCTGGACGGTGAGGATGGCCAGGGATGCCTTGCCCTCCTTGCTGCTAACTCCCCAGTGCAGGTCTGTACCATGATGCCCTGCTTTCAAGGGTATCTTTTTTTTTTTAATTTTTTTTTTTTTTTTGAGACAGGCTTCTCAGTCCTCCACTTGACTTGTAGACCAGGCTAGCCTCAAATTCAGAGATTCGCTTGCCTCTGCCTCCAAAGTGCTTGGATTAAAGGCGTGTGCCACCAGCCCCGGCACAGTGAGATGTTAATGGCATCTAAAGGTATGTCTGTGTGCTGACAGAGTCAAAAAGCACTGTCAGGGAGCGGGGCCTTCAGATGCATTCTTAGGCCTCCCCTGAGGAGGGCTCAGGTTGGTGCAATTATAAGATCCTGCCAGGTGCTTTTAAAGCAAGGCCAGACTGATCTACAACCACAGGAACTGGGAGAACTAAGAGAACATACAGGGGGAAAATTATGACTTAACAATAACACAGAGCTAGCGAAACTCCAAAGTTCACAAGGTCTGCCACTGAGGAATTAAGGGTCTTTCTTTCTTCCTTTTTTAATGTGTATAGGTGTTTCGCTTGCATGTGTGTCTGCACACTATGTGTGTACAGAGCCTAAGGAGGCCAGACGAGGGCACTGGCTCGCCTGGGGCTGGAGTTGCAGGTGCTTGTGCGCTGTCATTTGATTAGGCATCAAACCTGGCTTTGACTCAGGATGAACAGCCAATGCTGTTAAATGCTGAGCCATCTCTCTAAGAGACTCCCACTTTTTCTCTTTTTCATTTCTTATTTTTTTCTTCAGGATAGAATCCCACTTTTTAACGAGCAGGCTCAGACTGTCAAATGTTTGCCCGTTAGTGAACCAAGCCTGTCACATTTATAGATAGCCAGTCCCAAGAAGAGATAGCCTTCGGGGCGGTGGTGACACAGGCCTGTAATCCCAGCACTCGGGAGGCAGAGGTGGATCTCTGTGAGTTCGAGGTCAGCCTGATCTACAGAGTGAGTTTCCAAGACAGCTAGGACTACGCAGAGAAACCCTGTCTCAAGAAACCAAAGAGAGAGAGAGAGAGAGAGAGAGAGAGAGAGAGAGAGAACCAATACTGGGAAGTTCCTCCTTAACAAAATGAGCGACCTGCCCAACCTTCCAGACACCGCTGTACGGATGTCCCACCTGATACGAGTGAAGCAATCGGAGCACAGTGACCCTGCAACCCTGCCGGCTGCCGACAGAGCCCACTCCCCACACACATACAGGCACCCCTCAGATCACTGCCGAGCAGGTCCTCTACTGTCCTGTCTGTTGCAGCTAGACCACAGGATCTCTAACAAACTATCGCCTTCTTCTGCCCTTGCTGAATTCATCCATGCCCACACATCCTCCTGCCCCTGCTTTTCCAGGCACAGCGGTTAGGCTGATCTTTCGACGACAAGGCTTCCGTCTTAGTGCACAGACTTTGACTCAGATCAAGAGACTTCCAGTGATCTTGGGCAGCCTTCCCAGGCATGTGGAGTCTCAGGGTTGTGCTTTGGTTCTCTATCCTAAGCCTGTGAGTAAGAGCGTGATGGCCTGTGTCCTCCCAGAAGTCCCTGAGAGTGAAGACGAGCTCTCAGGGAAATGCTGGGTGAGACAGCAGGGGTGAGGACATGGGGGTGGGATTCCTCCTCTGCGTATGCCTGCCCCCACTGTCTGCCAAGGGTCAGGAAGAGAAAGGTGACCCATGCTGCCCAGGGAGCCACATCTGCAGTCAGGGAGGGTGGAGGAGGGACATAGAGGCAGGACTCACGGGTGAGGTATTTGAAGGCAGGGTGGGCACCGGTGCCAGTTACGGCGATCTTGCTAAACATGGGGAAAGAGACACTGTAGGTGCGGCGGGCAAAGATCTCGATCTCCCTGTTGGTGTCTGGTTCTTGCTGGCCAAACTGGTTGCAAGGGAAGGCAAGCACGTTGAAATGGTGGGGGCCCAGGTCGCGCTGAAGCTGCTGCAAGGCTTTGTAGTTCTGGTCTGTGAAGCCACATTCGCTAGCTACGTTCACCACCAGGGAAACCTAGTGGCAAAACCAAACAGAAGAAAGCTCAGAGCCAGGTGCGGCCCAGCGAAGAGGCATGCACTTGTGTGCGCTCTGATCCAGCCACATAAGTGACTCCTTCACACAGGTAAGAATGCTACTACGCACACATGTGTGTATAATGCTCTCACACATAAGCGCAAGGGACTAGGGGGCCTATGCGCAAGTACACACAGACGTGAATATCTGTGACTGTATGCACACAGTTCACCCAAGTTAATACGCACATGCGCTATGAAGCAAACCTACATTAGCTAGGAGAACACGTATCCAAATACAGATATCACATTGCACATATCAGTAGGTCATGCTGGGCGGGGGGAGGCACACTTGGGTTCAATTTGGGTTGGTCAGCTGGACACTTCTGGAAATTCAAGGTGGCCTCCTTCCCAGAAGCCTCTGAAGAAAAGGGAAGCAGAGCAGTGTGACTCCTGAACCCTTCCCTGGAAGGCGTCGCCAGCGCATGGAGACGCAGACAGAATGAGCCCAGGACATCCCTTCTTATCTCCTCTCTTCCAGCAAACAAATACTTAGTTTGATCGCTGAGCCCTAATATTATCAAAGGCTTTACGCAATAAACACAAAGCTGGCTGATGGACCTGAGTTATAATGTAATTAGAATTTTGGCACCAACGCCACGTTTCCGGCTTCTAGCTATGTATTACTAAAAGATTAAAACCCTTTGCCTGGTGCCGTAGCCCTATCCCCATGGCTGCTTTTGAGACAAGTTGGGATAATATCATCTGGCTACACAAAAAAGACAATCTCCCAGGGTCAGTCTAGAACACTGGACACAAATTGCTCAAGCTAGTCTCAAATTCAGCACAACTAAAATTATGGATCTTCATCGGGAGGAGCTGACCTGTTTATTGTAGAATATTTGGCATCCTTCCAGCCTGTACCCACTAGATGCCTAGGCTTGACCACCAAAAATGTTTTCTTCACGGGGCCTGTGGTACACCTGTAATCCCAGCCCTAAGGAGGCTGAGGCAGCGGAATTTCAGATTGGAGGCCAGCCTAGACCACACAGTAAGACTGTCTGTCTCTTAAAATAAAAGAAAGAAAAATGTTGAATGCCTTTAATCCCTGCCCTTGAAAGGCAGAGACAGAGGCAAGTGGATTTCTATAAGTTCAAGACCAGCCTGGTCTACATAGCAAGTTCCAGGCCAGCCACTGTACAGTGAGACACTGTGTCTGTTCTCAAGCATGACGATCTGAGTTCAATCCCAGGGCCCCACAAAGTACAAGGAAAGAAATAACTCTCCCAAGTTGTCCTCTGGCCTTCACCTGGACACCATGACAAGCATGGACACACACACACACACACACACACACACACACACACACACACATAATGTAATAACAAAAATCCCCCTCTCCCCCAGACAGGGTTTAGCCTTGGTTATCCTGGAACTCACTCCATAGACCAGGCTGGCCTTGACCTAAGAGCCACCTGCCTCTGCCTCCCTAGTGCATTCACGAAACCAAATAGCTTATTCACATATGTACACACACATGCTGGGAAACAGACTCAGATGTGTATACAGAAGCAAGCAAATAAAACCACATAATCTCTATGTGTCTGTCTGTCTGTCTCTCTCTCTCATACAGTCAGTCCTGCAGGTAGATATACATGCCCACGCGGGAAGCAAGTACATTCACTTTGATCACTTCTACACTCACGCTCAACCAAGGGCTAAAGGACTGCCATCCAGTTCTCCTTACGGCTGGCATTCGGTACCAGGCATGTACTAGGGAGGCAGCAAATGTCCGTTAGTGAACTAACGAAGGTATGGCCCAAGGCAGGCTGAGCTTAGGTTAACCAGCTTCCCTGGACTGACTGTCCCCCGGTTTCTCTCTGAGCTCAGCAGTTAAGGGCAGAGTGTCTAGCGGTGCAGTGCTGAGGTTTCAGTTCTAACTCTACCTCTTCAAAACAAAACAAAACGGCTTCCAGTCCCAGACGCTGTGGGCACCGCAGGTTACCGTGCAAACATGGCCAAGGCCAAGAACCACACCACACACAACCAGTCTCACAAATGGCACAGAAATGGCATCAGGAAATCCCAGTCACAAAGATATGACTCTCTTAAGGGTTGACCCCAACTAAGTTCCTGAGGAACATGTGCTTTGCCGAGAAGCACAAGAAAGGCCTGAAGAAGATGCGGGTGAACAATGCAAAGGCAATGAGTGCACAAGCAGAGGCCACCAAGGCCTTGCGAAGCCTGCGGCCGTTCAGCCCAAGATGCCAAAGGGCCCCTGCTGCAAACTCAGCTGTCCAGCTCTCATCGCTCACCCCAAGTTTGGGAAGCAGATTTGAAACTACATGGACAAGGGCTGTAGGCCTTGCTTACCAAAGCCCAAGGTTCAAACCAAGGCAGAGGCCGCAGCTCCAGCTAAGGCCCGGGCTTCAGCCCCAGCTCAGGCTCCCAAAGGTGCCCAGGCCCCTGTGAAGGCCCTGTAGGAAAGGCTTCTGCTAATGTGAAGACAGACAGACTGGTGTGACACACCCACCTACACACTATTTACAGATGACCAGTGTCCTAGGCTGTTTTTACAAATGAACCTGAGGCAAAATCTGTTTTAAAAAAATAAAAATGTTGTAGGGCAATCCTACAATGCCGTGGTGTGTGTGTATAAAGATTAGAGGGCAACTTGCAAAAAAGTAGTTCTCTCCCTCCATGGGAATGGAACTCAGGTCCTCAGGCTTGGCATACCCATTGAGCAGTCTTACTGGCTCTCCAACTCTACCTTTACTTATTTTAATTCTTTTGAGACAAGATCGCATTTCCAGCTGGTCGTGGTGGAACATGCCTGTGATCCCATCACTTAGGGAGGCAGAGGCAGGTGGATCTCGGTGAGTTCCAGGCCAGCCTGGTCTACAGAACACATCCAGGACAGCCAAGGCTACACAGAGAGACCCTGTCTCGAGAACAACAACAAAAGATCTTATTACCAAACATAGCCTGGGACTTGCTATGTTAACCAGGCTGGCTTCAAACTCACAAATATCTGCTTGCTTCTGCTGCCCAAGTGCTGAGATTAACTGTGTGCCGGGCTAATTCGATACTCTATACCTTTTAGTAGCTGAAAATTTTTGTCTTTTTTTTTTTTTTTTTTTT